>JAWWEM010046408.1:0-12573 GCA_035582935.1 Ormyrus thymus
CTGATATGCCAAAAATAGCTTAGGAACAATATTTCTAAGCATTATTTTTTTGATAATGAAAAATGCGAACATGAAATAAGAAGTAAATAGTGGTATACGAGTGCCGCGTCGTCTGCTTCTCAAACTCGCCTCCGCGACACTACCGTGCTACTGGATATCAGATGGAATTATAATTATGAGTTAAATTATATGATAAATTGTTTATAGAAAATTTCACTGTCTTGAAATTCCTCCAATTTCGGGGGTATTTTTACTGAAAAATTTTCTTTGTATGTACATCTCATTAGAAGTTTTCTCTGTTCTTGTAGCTTCTCATCATTTATATTTTTCGAATCTACACAAAATTTTCCAGCAACAATTGATTCAGTAAAGAAACTGTTATTATTTTCTGAAAGAAAAATTCCATTTTTTCCGTTTGAAATTTTATGATTAAATTGTAAATATAGCTGTAAACGTTTGTGCGCCAGTTTCAAACTAAATTACTCTGTGTATCTGTCGTTTGCACACTTTCATTTGATCCGATACCAATTCTCAACTGTGGAATTGTATTAGTTCGCTTTTGTGTTTCAATAACCACCACATATAAATACAAAGCGGACCTCATAATCTAGGAATCGCCATCGGACAAGTTAGATTGACACCGATATTGGAGAATGAAATGGCGTTCGGAGCTAGTTACTCCTGAATGCGAGTTAGAGGAGTTGTTTAAACAGATCTACAGTTTTAAAGATTTATCTCAATAATCTGTTAATGTATTTTTTATTCTTTAAAATACGAGGTAATTTATATTCGCCTAAAAGACTAAATTTTAATGTATCCTGCATACAGCTCATTATTCTCGGCACAAACGAACTTTTACCCCGAAAAGTAAAATTGAATAATTTCGAATTCCAAGCGTATTATCTCGGTCCTGGAATAAACCAGCGGAACTGCGAATAAACAATCAAAACTTTGTCGCGAAAATCGTCGCAAGTTGAAAAAATCCCAGCAGCCGTTCGCTTGGAGATTATTAAAACGAAGAACACTTAATACGCAGAGCTCGCCTGCGCGCTCCCCCCAAAAAGAAAGCCACGGGCCGAAAATAAGCCAGGCAACAGAGTAAACACCTCTTTCTACTTAAAAAGTAGAAACAGCCAAGTTCTCCGCGAGAGAGGGAGAGAGAGACGGCCTCGCTGCAAGTTTAGTCTCTCCTTTATTGACAATAACGCCGGGCTCGGAACGAGCTCACTTCTTAACGGTGCAACTTCACCGTTATATCGTCGCTCCCGGGAGAGGCGGCGGCGGCGGGGAGCGGAGCGGGGACGGCGCAGAATAACGCGCGGCGCGAAGCCATACAGAATTGGAAGCTTAAGCCCGTCATCTCGTGCCGAGGAGAGAGAGAGAGAGAGCGAGAGACTTGCTGCACACGCATCCCTTCCTCCTACTGACGAGAAAGTCATACATAAGTCGTAATTTCCTTACAAAGCAAAGTTCCGACTGCCGTTCGACGCTGATCCCCCTCCGATGGCTAAGTCTCAGTAGATGATGAATCCATTTACGTGGATGGATATATTTGCCTTCCTCCGCGGAGGCTTTTATTTTTCTTCGGGATGGGTTCGTTCAACTTGACTTGCGTTTTCTTTTGCTTGCACTTCGAACTGCAAGTTATCCCGTTGGGTACCTATGCTGCTACTCGAGACTATGAAATCTTCGAATGAGGGATGTGTAGAAAATGTTTTTCCTGGCTTCTTGAGAGCACTGATGTTGCATTTTCAATTCTTTAAAAATCTTAGTCTCCACTTTTTTTAATGAATCCACATTATATTTTCGAATTCATATTGCGAGTTTTGTTTTACAAACTTTTTAGATATAAAATAATCTTCTCTGGTATTCTGTTTTTTTCTATCAAAAGTTTTGTGCTTTTAATCGAACTTGTCCATGCTCAAATTAATACTGCAATTCGTTTAAAATATAGTAAGAAATTACTACAAAATTGTTTTAATAAACGTATTATTTGCCTGCAAATAGCTCATGTTAATGTAAGCGACACGATTAAATCAATATTGCACAATTCTAGAAACATTGCATAATGCGAGCGACGCTTGTCACAATACATGGTAAGCCAGGAAAAACTATTGCGCAATTTCAGTCATTGTATTATAATAAAGCATAAGCGCCTAGTCTGGGATGCGCTTACAGCATGGCACCTTTGAAAACGAAGCCATAGAAAGGTTACGCGAAGCTAAAGCAATGATGGCGTTTGCGTCTAAGCTCATTTCGCGTGACAAGAAAGCGTTCGTTTGAGCAAAAAAAAAAAAAAAAAATGACGTTCAGCATTATTATGGACGCTTGTTATCCTCCAAACAGAACGAACCTACACTCACCTGAAAAGCTCGCTCTCGAGAAGTAAGTCCCGCGCGTAACTGAAATCAAACTAATTTTTTGCTTAATCAAAAAAGTTACGCGCAACCCAATTTATCCGCAGAGAAAGAGATCCGACTATTATGATTTTAAATCAAGCGGTAACTTCTCGACTTTAAAAACACTTACGAGAATTAAAAAACTTTTAATCGAAAGAGCCGCGAAATGAAAGAATAACCGTTCCGCTTCTCCATCTTGAAAAGGGGTGTTCCGCGCGCTCGCGATCTCGGTCGTTAACTCGATTTCGCGCCGCGACGCGTAAAACTCGAATTCCGCCAAATACGCAGGAATTATGCAATGGAAAGCAGAGGGAGAGGAGCGTCCGGATTTGCATTTTGCGAGCTTTCGCCTCTCGCCCTCTCTCGCGTCATTCGTCACGCGAGCGGAGCCGGTCTGTCTTTACGTTATAGAAGCTCTTTACCCTTAACATTTCGTAATACCCTGAAAGAAGCTTAAATTGACGTTCGCCCGAAGACGCGAGTGGAGGAAGAAGTTCGCAGGGGTTAATGGGGATGTATACTATACGTAAAGGGAGATATTTTTGGGGACTGATGCGATACAGACGTTGGCGAAGTGACTGCGCTCGCGTCCAAGTATTAAAGTACGCTTTGAAGATTGAAAGCGACGTGTTTTGTTAGTCCAGGCAAAAGTTGGCGATCTTTGCGATTTGAGAAGAAGCGAGCATTGATTCTTTGCTTTTGTGCAAAAGTTATTTTTTAAGGGTAGTTTTAGCGTTTTAGAAAAAGCATATAAACTGATTTACTATGCGATTCACGTCGTCTTCAGTATCAGTTTTCTTTTTTATTTTTTCGCGACCTATTTTTGCGTGAACTAAAAAGCAAAGTCGCAATACCTTCTTTATTTAAAGTGATATTTTCCTTTTTTTAAATACGTTTTCTTAGATTTTTCATCATTATTTAATAGATTGCCATGAATTTCTCTATTATCGACGTACATATCTAGATAACCGACGCAAATTAAATTTTGTTCCTTCAGCGGAGAAAAGAAAAGTATCACGCCGTATTAATGGACTTTAATCAAATGATTTTAATCGCAGTCATTACGTAAAATACAAAATTGTAAACTGAAATATTTTGTAATTAAAATCTCATTTACGGCTTGGTAAGCGCATTAACTATTAACGAGTTCGATAGTGGCAATGACATCATTCCATTTCATCAAAAGTGTTTTTTTCGAGTGAAGACATTAAAAATTTTAAAAAGCATAAAAAATGCATACACTGCCGATGTATGAAGCACATTGTTTTAAATGAGTATGCTTCAGTAATGCTTCGAGAGTCGCACTTAAAACTTTGAATATTGTCGCGAAAGAACAGCCTCGTCTCGTACAAAGCTGGCTTTGAAAAAATAAGTGACTCACTTTTCGTGTTCTTCCACTGTATAATCATCCTTCGAAATTACGAAAACGAGCATTACTTCTTTAAAAAAGTAGTCCACTGACTGAACGAACTCAAGCGCAAAACTCATCGCACCCGAGAAGCCGTAAACATTTAATTTTGTCGAATAAAATAGCTCGAAGGATAAGTGCTTCGCCGCTATAAAGAAACGCTCCGGCCCCCATAAAACGGCTCCTAAGCGGCGCTTGAAAAAATGCCAAAAATTCGCGAGCGCTCGCCGGGCGAACCTTCGAAATTTCATTACTCAAGAAACTCCCGCGCTCGGCGCATTCTTATCGCTCGGCAGCTTACACACTCCTCGGCTCGGCCGAAAACCGAAGAGATCAATAAATGCAGAGAGCCCCGCGAACGGACAGTTCGCTCCGAGCCGTCTACGTGATCGACGATATATCGCCCGACATGAGACGCCGCCGATGGTATTTGCGTGTTCCGCGATCTATATACGCGGGGCATTATTGAGCGGACTCTCTCTCTCTCTCTCTCTGTCGGCGGCCGCGGGAGCTTATATTGCGCGCCGGGAGCGAACTTGCGAGAAAATCGCTCGCGATATCGGCAGCACGGAGAGCGCTGCTGCTTTTTACTGATATCGTGCAGCCGAGAGCGCGGCCTTTTTTTTTATGCGCGCGACTTGCCTCTTCTCGCGATCTGCGTTCGGGGCTCTTTGCTGGGGATATTCGAGATTCCGGATTCTTTTCCGGCGACTCTTTCGAGTGAAACCTGAGAGCGCTCGGAGCTGAGTTGCGATTGGGTTTGATGAGTCGACGGGAGTTCGGTTGGCGTTTAGGCGGGACTCTGTTTGGTCGAACTAGTTTGTCTTGATTTGTGTCGTAAGGGTTTTGCGGGAAATAAAGAAATTCGATGTGGAGAGTAATCTATGTCATCTATAAATTTATCAACACTAAGCAGACTAATTATTTTGTATTACCCTAATAATTTGCCTCAAGTATTATACGCTGTTGAGATAATTGCAGATGATCCGTTTTGCAATTTGATTAACTTATAATACGCGAGTAATGAATATTTAATAACGTTAACTCTTATTTAAGCGAATACGGATTTTACTGATCACTTTAACAATTAAAGCATTCATAACCGAATGATGAAACGTGGACTTAATAAAAGCAGATATCATTCTGTATGTCCCAGCGAAAATGAGAAGTGAAGATTGATATGCTGATCGGTGAGTCAGCTTTCGGCGAATGTATAGAAAAAGTGAGCGCCGAGATAAATGTGAGATCTTTTATATTTCCGCAAATAACGTTTCTGGAACGTATCTAATAACTTGTACAATTGAAGTTATCGTACGTACAGAACTTTTTCTTGAATATTCAACAGAAACATCTGTGAAAATATTTACAACAGCCGTAAATTTATATGAATAAGGCAGTAAAGAAAATACTTCTTTTATAATATTAATATTTTTTAATTTCGCCACCTGCGTGTTCATAAATTTATCTTATCGATGCTTTTATTTATAATTTATAACGCAAGTATTTTTAACATACATTGTATTATTATGAAAATATTTTTCGTCCTTATCAACCATAATGAGCCTCCGCTTTTTAGTATTCCACTGGTTTGAAACGCACATAAGTCACACATCGATATCAGTAGACGCTTGCTAAATCAAGTCCTTCGTTACTCGAAAGTCTCTCGAAAATCCAAAACACGAGCAACTCGAGCAGTTTTCCAATCAGCTTCGAAGACCCCCAACTGGCCATTTACTCCCTTATCGCGCGCAATTTCCACTCATCAAACCTCACCACCTCGACAATGAAATCCGCTTTGGAACGCTAAAAAACAGCTGTCCCGACAAAAGGAGCAGAGCGAGGCTCGAAAAAAAAAGAACGGCCAAGAATGGCATTGACAAAGCCTGCAGCCTCCCGAGAAAAGGCGCATTTATCACTGCGAGGCTCCTTTTCATTGCATTGAAGCGTGCGGACAAAAGCAATGCAGGCACGCAGAGCGAGAGAGAGAGAGAGAGAGAGCCGAGCTAAAACTGCACGTGCAGAAGCAGGAAGGCGATCGGTGCGCTCTCTGTGCCCCGATTGCGCGTAACGAGCGAGAGACCATCACGATGGACGTGCTTGATTTTTATGTGCCCCACATTTCAGCGGCGCTGATGAATTAGTTTACGGGGAAGCCGAGGGAATGGAGCCTTTTGACGAGGATTCAGAGGTCGCGATGGTCATTTTGAGAAAGGGCCATGCGTAAAAGGATTTTATGGCTTACTCTTTTAATGATGATGTTTAGCTGCAATTGCTATAACGCGAAGAAGTACATTTAATTAATCTGTTGATGTCCCGAGGAATTTTAATGCTCTAGCAGAACATTATTTCATCTACTTGTAATTGAAGAAACGAATGTGCGAAGTGAAAGGTTATTGATAAAATAGATAACGATAAGAAAGATGAAGTAACGACACGCCGCATTCCGTTTGTTATTATTCGCTCAGTCGTATACATTCAAAATCTTTCTAGATAAAACTACTACTATATCAGTCGCAAAGCAAAATATGATGATATAATGACTCAATGTATACACGGAAACTACATATTCAGGGATACTATATTTCAGCGAGTAATACGGCTCGAAGAAATTACTAGAAACTTTTTTATGTAACGTTAAGACATATTTTTCAGGGCAATTCAAATTATCGTTGTAGATTCTATTTTTTAAAATTTGAATTTTTTAAAATTTTTTAAGAAATTAAATATTTTAACTGACTACAGCCGTTTACGACTCTTGGAAACGAATGATGAAAGAACGTATTTTTGCATGACTTATTATGCGGCGATAAACAGAATGCATAAACATGTCCAAGATGTTCAAAGAACTCTCATGTACGAGTGCCAAATAAATTCCCTGGCGATAAAAATTCGACTCCAATTTACGCATTTTTACGGGGGGAGGGGGAGGGGAAACAAAAGATCGACAAGTTCATGACTGACCGCAGGGCGGAAAAAAAACTGTCTACGGTTATATGCGTCACAGTAGTAAATGACTACATCCGGTCTGATATATGTTTCTTTTATTTCGATTACAGTTAATTGCCTTAAAAATGTATAATCCGAAAGAAAGAGACTAACTACCTACGTAATCGCGATTATGCGCCTTTGTCAGATTTTCTTACGTTAATATCTCGAATGTTCCAGTAGTGATTCGATGAACGATTTTGCTCCGATGACAAACCTGTAAAACATGTGTAATTCTAATTATGCTAATTGGACGAGTCTCTAAAAACTGTCAGATCTTAAAAATGTAAATCCATCCGAGTTTCATACACTATCCCCTAATTTCCAATCCAACTACATTTATTAAAAAAAAATGTTTTTCTCATCCGCGAGCCGGGAAAAAGCCCCGATAAAAAGGGTCAGAGGTTCGTCCCTCGAAAGCTCCGAGATAAAGACGATCCATCCCGCGACGAAGTAAGCGTGACACGTCAACTCATATTCCGTCCCGCTCCCTCTCTCTCTCTCTCTCTCTCTCTCCAGATCTGCACGTAGGTGCAGGAGAGAGGGAGGCTCGGCGCGTGTTTTCCCGGGGCCCGCGTGACCTTCGCCGTCGCGCGCTCGGCTTTTGTATAGAGCCGGCGGCCCGATAGCCGGATCATCAGTACGCGCCGAGACTTTTGACGGAGCGAAGCTCTACACCGACAGGCTCAACTTCTGCCCGTTGACCGCAGGTCTCTCTTAACACTTCGCCCGGTATCCTTCCCAGTGCTTCTCCTCGACGATGAAGATTGTGTGCGGTGTTGTTCTCCTCGCCGGGCTGCTCGCGCTCGCGCACGCTTTCCCAGGTAAGGCCCACGCCGAGCAACAGGTGCACCTCGCGCGCTTGATATTGGCGAAGCTGGCGGGAGGACCGGCTTTCCGCGGGGAGCTTTCCAATATTTTCAGATTGCTTTTTTCGAGCGGCGTGAATTCATGCGACGTTTTAAATTGAAAATAAAATCGAATTTGTGATATTTGCTTGCTGCCTGCTTCTTGCAAGCAATGCCGTCTGATTGTTAAATTATTATTGTTAATTATGAAAAAATCAAAATTGCTTATTGGAGAAATTTATTTCTTACATAAACCGGCTTCACCTTTCTGGCGTCGTGCAATTAATCAAGAGATTTCTAAATTCGATTTCATAATTTAACTAAATTTTTTATATTATTAAATATCATCTTATCCAATAAGCTATAAATACAAAACATAGACCTTCAACGGCTTCGGACTTAAAGTTCGCGCAAACTCGGATATGTCACGGCTATTAATGGAAACAACAAATGTGTTTGCATCCCAAAAAAAGATTTGAAAGTTGGTATTAGCCGCGTTGATCTCACCTGGACTTTTAACGAGTTCGAGAAGACAAATTCAGCCCTCTAACGAACGTTAACCGGCAGTATCCATACACCCGTTTAACGTACCGAAGCGTCAGCGAAAGCGCCGAAAGTTCAAGACCCACATTCTCAGCTCTCGGTTTGTTTGAATTATTTACAGTTACTCCTCAATTAGCTTTGACTAAAAATGAGCGTTACACGCTTTTGAGCGCCTGGTTTGCTTTGCAGAGCAAACGGCAGTTTTGCCGCGCGCGTCGAGCGACGCCTCTTGAAAATTTCACTTCGCGGCGTGCCTTTTGCCGCCGTTTGCTGGAAAAAAATAAAGCGGCCCTAACCCGTTCTGCATTGAGACTAATGATAGTCCGGAGATGCGATTGCAGTGCGTGGAAGTGCAGATTTGCGAGGGGACTGTAATTAATTTTTTAAAGCGGATTTTTTGAATTTCATGAGACTCGAGAATTGGAAATAAAATTAGTTTCCACTCGGCGGTGAGTCATCTTGGATCGGTTAGAGGTGTACTTGTTTTATGTAACCGAGCATTACAGAAAATTATCGAGATAAACTGAATTTAGAATTTTAAATTAAACTACCAGAATAAACGGTGTGATTTAACGAATTTTAATACAATGTTAAGAACTACTTCAGTACGTTAATTTTTTACGAAAACAATTGGCATACATGTCTTTCATTTTTCATAATTATAAAACAAAACATTTTTAAAGAATTATTAAATAATTTATTATTCTATTTATGTTTAAAATAATACATTTCTGAATATTCAAATTTAAAATGCGCTCCAAGGTTAAAAATAGAATAAAAGGAATTATCAAAAAAATAAGAAAACATTTAAAAAGAAACAAGTCTGGTTTTTCACTTTTCCTTTTTCACTGATCGTTAACCAGCTACTTAAATGCTATTAATGAGCACTGTTGTAGCCGTTTTAGGCCCGTAAATGTACACATCACTATACAATACACGTTTTCCACGATGTTATACTTATGAATTCATTACGTAAAAACGTTTCATGCTGTTAAGGAGTCATTATCCTTGACTCCGCTGTGAATACCGAGTGACTAAATCCAGTTTACATTTACGTCTGGCGGACAACGATATTCTTAACCGCCGATCTCGATCCGGCAAATTACCGATCAGTCTCTTGCCTCACACCTAATTGCAGCTCCGTCGCGCTTTCAGCTTCACCCTCAACTCGACTCGTGTATCGTACAGCTGCGCAGTTCTCTGAAAAAGCGCCGCAAAAGCAATTTCTCTCCTCCGCCGATAAACAAACGGATCATTGTTTATTTAGAGCTGAAAAAGCAAGCACCCCATCTCCGCCTCATTCGTATACACCTGGCTCGAACTTCCTGGCTGGAGCACGTGAACCTTTCCGCCAGCCGGAAGTGCTGATTTTGCGCGCCGAACCGATAGGAGGGTTTATTTTTATTCCCTACCGTTTCCGTTTCGCGGCCGTGAAAAAAAAAGGGAAAAATGATCGATGGAATTTCGAGGTGCTCGCAGCGACGCGCGCGCAGCATTTTTAAAAGGCTGTCGAGGCGATTCTTCAATGATAATGCAATTGGCAACAATGGCGATTGCGTTAATTATATATTCATTGTCGTTAAATAAGGACGAGTTTTGCGTGCCGCAGCTAAAAGAATGGTGGGTGCTAATTGTCGGGAAGAGGAAGGGTAAGCCAATTAATTATAACGCAATGGTGGATTTTGTAAAAACAAGTTTACGTAAAAGTATGCTTGCACTGGAGGAAAATTCAAAGCCTTTTTACGCGAAATGAAAACGAGGTGTCTGTTTTGTTGTAACGGTATTGTGTCCATTATGCACCGGCACTTAATTATGCATAATATGATGTTTACATTTGCTTAGTAATGCGAGTTTTACCGGAAATTTCTGGAAAAATAAGGCAATAGCAAAATATAACCGTACAAGCAATTAGTCGTAGTTGGATTGCTTCGAAGTAATATTAAAACTGCTAAATTTTATACAATATCTTTTAACAGACTATTTACATTTATATTTTTATTTGTGAGAATTTTTTTTTAAGGAAGTAAATAATTAAATTAGTTTTCAGAGTTAATCAAATCAGAATTGATAAACAACAACATTCTTATCCATAGTTGGATTGGTAAGGTGCGTTTTGTGCACATAAGAATCGTACACGGAAACATTTGTACACAATTTAAGATTGGTGAAATTTATATATAGATATATTGAGCCATGCTAACTTGTGTACAATGTTCACGTGTACGATTCTTATGTGTACAAAACGCACCTTACAGTTGAATTACGTCAACCGTTACAAAAAGTTTATTTTTTTTAAAAAATACACTAAACAAAACAATCATAATAATTAACATATTTAAATAACTATTACCCAACAAGATTAGTCTGAAAATAATTTCTCCAAAACACTGCTTACGTCCGCATTCCCGCGTGCAATAACCTTCCTGAACGACATCCCGCAGAATTAAAAAAAGGCTCGCTCATCGGAAGGAAAACGCGCGCAATTAGCACGCGATCGGACGTCTGGCCTTTTATTCCCCGAACGGCGTGCGTGCGGTGCGCGCGAATACAGCTTCATAGCCGGTTGCGCACCGCTCGCGGAAACGCATTCCTGCGCGCCTACTTTTTTTGTGTGTTTTTCGTTATCCTGCTCTCCTCGCGGCGCGTCGAGAGACCGTTCTAGATTTCGACGATCGCGAGCTTTCCGGAACGGCCGTGTCTCGAATGAGCTGCTCGGCGCGAAAAACGCCCTGACAATGCTTTTTTTTATCCGGGTAATGAAGGAGAGCTTCAGTTTTTTAGACTGCTTAGAGAGTTATTAGATCGCTTCGAGGTTGAGGCTGATTTTCTTACATGCTAACGGTTTATGAGACTGAAGTGGCGAGGAGAACTGGTTTGCGGGATGGTACTTTATTGATCTAGAAACAGTTAAGTTGGTTATGTTACTATGTTGCGGAAGTCAAGTTTTGATCAAGTTATAGATCGAGTCGAAAATATAAAGTTTAATAAAACGTCAAAGTGCTTTTGGATATATTCAATATATTGATTTTGGTTTATGTCACGTGTCCGTTTATTCAGTTGTTGTAACTTTGTTATAAATTAATTGGAACAAAATTTTTTTTTTTGTTATTTTATTATAAAAATTGAATGAACGCAGAACTATAAAGTTAAAAATATTTTTAAATTTTTAGTTTATTCAATAACCATTGTTGAAAAATGAACGTTGAAAAATGAAAAGAAATAATATAAAATCATTTATACACGCTGCAATAAATTGTGGATATTTAAGCATTTTCCAATTATATAAAGTTAATTATCTCATAAAACTAAACAAAAGTTAACAATTCAGAATTTATCTAAAGAACGATAAAACTGTTTTCAAATTTTAATTTTCTAAACCAGTATTCAGAGCAAAATCCCGGCAAAAGGGCCGAAAAACAAAAATATTAACAGTTTTTCGTTTCCCAAATCAGATGCAATCTCGCCTCCGGCATCGCAACAAAAATTTCATCCTCCGTCTAAAGCTCGCATAAAAAGAGCTCTTTAGAAAAAAGAGCGCTTTAAAAAAAGAAAAAAGAAAAAAGAAAAGCTCAGCCGCGCGAGTTTGCGACGCAGTTCCTTTACACACCGCCGAAAAAGCCGCGGCGAAATTATTTTTCATTAAAAGCATATTCTCCGCAGAGCGGCGCCCGCGCCGTAAAACAAGTAACGCACACCGCGGCGCCGCGCGACAGTCGTAAAAGTGTTAAAATCGCGCGGTCGCACCGCGCGAAAGCCGCAGCGATTAAAATAAATCCTGGGGACGCCTTTGCGATTTTTCCAGTTGCCTCCGCGGCCGAACGTCTTCGCGGCCGAAAAGCATAACCGAGCGTTAATTTTTTGCAGTCCCCGTTGTTGGCTCTTCCGTTTCGGGGACGGAGAGGGAAAGGGAGAGAGAGAGACTCGTATTACGCCGTCCGGAAATTAAACGCGACTGAGCCGCATGTCGAGTGGAGGTCTTATGACGATGGCTGCGCGGAGGTAAGGCAAGAAAATGGACGATAAAGCCCCCGATGGCTTGATTGGTTTGACACTGGTTCCTGCAGCGGATGATGCGGCCGTTTATACCGCTGGCCGATGGGATTGCGGAGTGTAAATGTTTGGGTTTATTACTTTTGTGCGAGTATTAATCGTTCGCGTTAATCATACTTTTCAAACAACTCGCTCGCTAATTCCGTTTATGGAAACATTTCAAAATGCTTTCTATCGTTTCATTTAAAGCTAACAAGTTTTCAGGAAGAATTTATGCAATTGATGGGGAGCTACACGGAGAAAAATACCTTATTAAAAATTAGTACATGGAGAGAATTTTCGCTAAAAAATTACCCCCTAAAACAGGCTAATCGCAGGACAATGCGATTTTCTGGATAAT
>JAWWEM010046419.1:0-12573 GCA_035582935.1 Ormyrus thymus
ATTTTTTGGTTTTGACAGTCTGTGGCGGCCTTACTAGGCAGTATGGTAATTTTTACAAAACTTTTTTCTCAGTGCAAGTTTATAAAAGTATATGAAAGTCAAGTACGCTCAATGCTTTTTGATAAAATGTGTATACGTGAAAAATTACATTTTATTTACAAAGGCATTTTAATTCAAAAATGTGTATTTATACTTTGTTTGCGTTTAATCATGTGATTTTATTTGAAAGCCTTAAATAAATAGGTATAAGTTTACATTAAAACTCTTTCAGATATAAAATCCACCGTTATTTAACAACGTTTATTTATCAACAGAGTTCGAATGAAAAATTGTTTTAATAACTCCTGTGCTGTTGTTAATTAAAATGAAAAGCTAAATAAAAATATCTGTACTTTAACTTTTACAAGCAGTACGCCGCTGTTGAATATTAACCTAACTTTTAATTCACTGTATAAACAAGAATAATTAACAAACTTTTAACTAAAATTAATTTCCCAGCAGTTACTAATCCGCAACTTACACCAGTTTATTAAAAATCCCACAAAAAGCGGAACTCCCCGCCCTACAGCAGCAACCCCCCAAACCACCCTTCCACCCAGAAACCAATTACCCGCCCCGAAGCAGGTAGGCGCGTTTTTGCTTTAAACAAACGAAGCCGCAGAAAAGGAGGAATTTATCGTGACACTCGACGCAACAAGTATAACAATCCCAACTCCCGGCCGGAGCCTTATAACCGGGCGGGCCCTTTAGCTTCCCCGCTGAAACCGTTTCCGCCCGCGAACCCACTACCCTGATGAAAACGTCACTCACCCGGCGCTCTCTCGCCGAGCGAATTTCAGATGCAATTTTCTATCGCTCAATTTGAAAGTTTCGCGGAGCATTTTGAGCGGCAACTTTGACGGCGCCCGAACTATTTTTCACGAGTCGGCGGGCGGTTTATGCCCCGCTCTCTCGCCCTTCAAATTGTCGCGACACTGTTTTTGATGTGTCGGGAGTGCATGACGCGCTTTGGTGTTTCGACGAGGCCGCGCTGATGGCCGCGCGTTTTTTTATAAGAGTCGCTGGATGGAATTTTGGTTTAGCAAGGTGTAATGCGTGGAAACGCGGTGGCGGAATGCTGTTTTCGCAGTTATAATGGCTTCCAGGTCGTGTGAAGGGACTTTGCTTGTTCGCGTAGAGGCAACTTTTACCCTCTGTTTTCGGTCAATAATTATAAAACGAACGACTGGAGGTTTACTGCAAAATTACGCCCTTTCAAAGTTCCGTTTTAAAATTGTCGACTTTAATGTAGCGTGAATGCCTTTGCGAAGTAAATGCTCGGCCTTTTTATTTCAATTTAAAAATTGTAAAATCAAAAGATTGGAAAAGGGCGAATGCTCTGCTCGGTCAAACGTACCGACAGAACACCATTGAGTGTTGGTATACGGTTTTATAACGGACTGCTTTATTGGAGTTATTAATATTCAAGCTTGAGTTCCTCGGAGTTCAAAGCGACCTGACCTCCTTAACTGTGCAAGTGCAGCTGAAGTTTTCTTTAAGAATGTATAAGGCAGAAAAGTAGCTCGTGAATCAATAAATACCTCAAATTACCGAACATCTCTTGCCTCCCTCGGCAAAATATGTCAGTTTTTGCGCGACGGGAAGCAAATATCTTTATGATTCATTGCATGATTTAAGTACCTGCAAGAAATTTAGTCGATAGCTTTCATTGATAAAACAATTTTCAACTGCAAGCTAAAAAAAGTTCTGTTAAAAAGAATTTCTCCAATGCAGAAAGTGTTGCAACAAAACAAAATCAGTACATAATTTAGATAAGAATTTTCTAACAGCAAAGAACACAATTAGCTTCCAAATAAGTTTTTTTTCCAAATAAATGAAATACTTTGTTCACACCTTCCTTTACAAAATGCTGCACAAACGCGAAAATAATGCTCCTTCCGTCGTAACAAAGGACTTTTATATTCCAAGATGCAGCCAACTAATCTATAACCCTCCATACCTTCGACAGCTTTCCGATAATAATTCTTACAAAGTACTTCGCGCTTCTTGGTTTGTTTTTCATTAGCGGCGGCTGAATAAGGCACAAAAGAAACTGCGACCGCACATCTCGTTTGCGGCAATTCCGGTGGGTGAACTTAAATTTGACTTAGCAACTCGACTGTCGATATATCCATCGAGTGTTCAATGCAATTAACGTGGCACGTCTGTGATTTGCGCAGACTTCATAAATGAGCCCTGCGTGTGACGATTTTGTAAAGTTTTTATAAAAATTTTAATAAAATCATTGTATTGTATAAAAATAGATTATTATAATAATAATAATTAATAATATCAATTGTAAATGACTTTCGTAAAATTTTCATTCTACGTAATTTAAAATAAAATTTTTATACAAAAATATAAAAAATAATAACTCCTCCAATAGTCACCAGTTGTTAGTTTCGGCATGAGAGGTGCAAAAGGTCAGGATGCGCCGCCAAGCTGAATTAATGTTATCTTTCACAACTGACGATGGGTGGCGCATCCTAACCTTTTGTACCTCTCATGCCAAAACTAGCAACCGGTGACTATTAGAGGAGCTCATAATGCGGTGTATACGAGCAGTCCTTGCATCTCCTTGCATCGTGGTCATCTTTCGCGCCTCTTTTGTGGAAGACGTCGTCATTCGCGACAAATGATTTTATTAAAATTTTATGAAAATTTTATAAGACCAATTTTTTGTAACGGATCTTATAAAATTTTAAAAAAACTTTGCAAAGTCGTTTCACGTTGGGCTATTCGTATGACAATAATGAAATCATTACGTTTCGGCAAAATTATAAACACTCGCCGACGTGCGGAAACTGTTTAAAGATTAAATATTGACATGGCAAAGTTCAACGCTGTAATTGAATACTGACCGTGGCATCAATCGATTACATCAACTAAATCGTCAAATAATATTGCCGCTTAATTATCGTTACTGCGTGACCTGCAAATTGTCACTTTTCGGAAAACGACGTAATTCGACATTATTCCAGAGATTCTTGATGCAATCTATTAATAATTATACCTCGGTTGTAATAAATAACTTTTTTTTGTAGTAATGACACATCATTAAAAAATGTTATCCTTTTCCTTTTTCTTACATTGACTGTCATAAAATTTCATATATCCAGCTTGAAATTACACGCGCAGAAAACTCATTTAAAACAAAAAATTTGCATGTAGACTTAATAAACATCGATATTTCAAAATTTCGATATTTTTTTTACTTAAAGTTTTATATACGCTTTCCAACTCCGACACACATCAAACCGCTGCAATCGCCAATCTGAAAATAACTATTCCCAGCGAAATTCCACTTTATCTACCTAATTGCTCTCTAATACCGTCATACAATGCAAGCCGCCTTTCATAAACGCTCATGATCCCGCGTTAAGTGCACAATAATCACCTTCCCCGGTGCAGAGAAACCGCACGTGATCCGATCGAACCGAATCCCCTTGATCCTTATTCAATGAAAAAGCAAACTCTCCTAATTGCCGGTCGCCGGCTGATGTAAGAACCCGCGTCACTTGCCGCTCCGCGGAAAAAACTCCCCGGCATAATAAGTGCATCGGCATTGACGCCGAGAATAGCCTCTGGCGCCGATAGCGGCTAATCGCTCGATGGAAATAATTCCTGCGCGATCTTGCGTGAAATTCCGGAAGCGAAATTGACGCTCTTATCTTTTGCGCGACTCGGCTCTGCTCTGGCGGGATGACGGCTTTCGTAACTGAAGACGGCGATTATCTTCCGAGGAAACGGTGAGTTTTAAGTGGTGTTTGTTATTGCTCGCTTATTTGGCCGATTTTAAATGGAATAACCCGTGTATTACGTTTATACCGAAAAAGAGCTCTGAAATGCGTAATGTGTGAGTGATTCTATTGGGATTTCAATATTTAACATAAATAGTTTGACTGCGCATTTGTCATTTTCACTTATACAGAAGAGCATATTTGCCAGTGAGAAATTCAAGATAATAACAAGATAATACTATTTTGAATTCAGCACTAGTCTTTTCCGTAGCTTTATTTCAAGAACGATTATTCAGAGATATAATATGCTAATGGAAGTGATCCGTCATTATACATTTTTGTAAAGATAACAAATTTGACGTTGTAAAAGATTGAGAATAAAGAAATTCTCGCACTATGCATTCGCGCAATAATCCAGTTAGCTCCGCGTAAGCGAAATACTTCTGATAGCATCGGCCTTTATCATCACGTGAACTATTAAGCAAAGATTAACTTACTTTGTCCGGGCACTTATTGCGTCGAAAAACAATTAGACAGATGCGCACGTTGCCTCGATTCAATTGCAAACTGTATGAAAAGCTAAGATTTCTTTTTAATAAGTAAACGCTGCAAAATCATTGGAGTCTATCTTTTTTAATGAAATATTCTCGAGTAAATGCAACTATTTTTGCGAGCAGACTATTTTTAAAACAGTTACTGCCCATTTACAGTATTTATTGCGCGAAGCATTCTTGAGAGGATTGTTTTAAACTTAAGCCCCAATGTACAAAGCAGCGAAACGCATTAACGTTAAATTTCACGTAATTTTAAAGCACTAAAGGTATTTATTATACCGGCCTAAAAAGCTCCGACGCGCTTTTAGTTCGAATTTCCGTTCTCCAGCGCGGCGCGGCCAACGCACACCGCTTTAATCCCCCCCACCCCCCCCCCCCCGGCCGAAAAAAGCCGGCGAAAATCCAGCCCCGAAATAAAGCACAGGCACGCGCTTTAGATTAGAGCGGCATAATGCAAAAGAAATTAAGGGGGCATAAACTCTCTGACCGCGGAGGCGATAGGAATATTTAATTAACTTTTTCCGCGCCGCGTCCGCTTTTGCCGTTTTATCGGCCCGAGAGAAAAAGGCGAGAGGCGACTGTAGCAGCCCGAGAGAAAAAGTACGGGCCAACTCGAAGCTGTCGATAAATAAGGTGAGAAAGGCTCGCCGGGCGACGAGTATCTTTTGCCGGCGGGCGAGGTGCGCTTAATTCAGCGGCGCTTTTTGCGAGTGCTCGCTGCGAGAACGCAGGATCAAACGAGCATTTGAATTTTGTTGTTTGTAAAAAGTTGATGAGTTCCGCGAGATGCTCCTGCTTCGAGAGGGGGGGGGGGGGAGAGGGAGGCACTTGGGAAGTTAAATCCGAAGTAAAATCTGATGCGGAAAATGAAATTTGGATGGCCGTTTTCGCGCGAGCGTATTTGCGCGGGCACTGCTTCTAGTCGCAAAGTTTTTAATTAAAATATTCTTATTGCGAATAAGGTACTCGTTGTCTGAGCCGCGACTTCTTTCCTCCCCCCCCCCCCCCGAAGCGGAGCTCGCGTTTCCCTAATATTCGACGAAAAGTTTACGCGGAATATGAAAAATTGTTCGATTAAAGTTTAATTAAAGTTCAACAATACACGGCTGTCACGCGGAAGCCGCGCGCAGAAAGCTTTGGAAACAAATCTACTTTTTGCCCCCCCCCCCTTCTCATTTCACATTCTCGCGCGGCAAAGCAATCTTTGCATAAAGGCTCGATTCCAATCGAAACTGAACTCTGAGCGCCGCCGCACTCAGAACTGCAAATAAGAATAAAGGACTTTCACACACACGGCGGAGCGAAAAAAAAGATCTCGAGCGTTTGTAACTCCACTGCAGAGAACTAGAACTGCTCACATAATGAAGCACTTGAATTAAATTTGCTGGAAACTCGAAAATTTTTTACAAAGTTATACAAGTTGGGCAAAAAAGGCGTGACTACTCGGGGATATTTTACTCTGACTAATGAAAGGAAAGTTAATTCGGCGTGAACAAAAGCCTTTAGAGCAATTCATTTCAAATTATTGATTGCAGTGAGTGAAGTTGATAATAAGAATAGCAGCATTATATTATTTAATTAATTATTATCAGAATTGACGAATAAAAATAGGATTATTGTATATTATCCACGTTACGTATGTAATTATAAACGTTTATTAAAAATAAGTGAATTGTTAACTGTATTAGATAGAATATGTTTCACTCCTGCTATAAACACCTATAAGTGTAGCTAATTTGTAAGTTTTCCTCCATATTACCTCCGCAACGCTTAAAATCCACTTATCAAGTATTAAAGAGAAACTTTTAAACGCACTTAATCCTCAACACCCTAGACTTTTCGCCAAATTTTCCAGGACACACTCCCCATCCCCCCAATTCCACCGCCCCGACCCCCGAAATCCGCGAAAAAAGCGAAATTGCACCGGGAGGCGTCGGTCGCAAGCTCCGGCGATCGAGCTGACGGGGCGCGATACCTCGCGGCGCGGTGCCCCGAAGTTCCGCGCCGCGCGGGACGAGGCAACTTCCGTCGAGACTATAATTAGCCGATCGCGGGTATAAACTCCCCCGCCGCTGCGCGCAGCGCCCTCGCCTCGCGCCCGGAGGTGGCAGACCGCGCGCGGCCCAGTTTGTAATTGGGACGCGCGGCGGGACTCCTTTTTTAATGACTGGAGTTGGGGAGGGCGATGAATGGCGCGCGCGGGCTGAGGTTTTGCGGCCCGCGGAGGGGAACTTTCGGGCTCTTCAATTTTTCATTGGGTCGGGGGCGGGGAGGTTTAGTGATTTGGGCGGGGAGTTTGTACTTTATTAATTGTCTGAGCGCGGGATCGTTTCTAGGGTTTGTTTTATTGACGAGGACGCGTGGAGGCTGGTTTTTGGAGAGGAAATGAACGCAAACGACGCGAAGGAAAATTGCGCTTTTTATTTTGGTTAGAACGTAGAACTTGTTGTGCCTCTGGTATAAAAGTTTGGGAAAAAAAGCATTATTTCGAATGTAAGAAGCTCGCTTTCAAGTGAAATCTTGCAAGCCAGCGCAGAAAGTATAATATCAATACGACAATCTCGAAAAGTTTCGACGTTACAACTGCGAGCGTTAAAATTAAAAAAACATGAAATTTTAAAACATTCGCATAATCCGCGAGAGACTATTGTTATTATCCGAATGCGGAAGTTGCGACTCCGGCAAGTTTTACTTGTTCAAAAGTTTCGGGAACTAGCCGGTGTCACACTCGGGTCGTAAAGTAAAACGTGAAAAGTACGAAAATTCCGACGTATTACACGCCGGGATAAGCGAAGTCGCCAAGTTTTCCATCAGAAACAAATGCAGATCTATAAATCATCGCGAAAATCATCCCGTCATTTCGGACGAGCTCCGGCGCGACAGGCCGACCGATCCGCCTCGAAAAATCGAACGAGTCCCCGTCGCCGGGCGAATTAATTAAGACGTCTCCGTCGGGTAACTTACTTTTGTGCCTCGAGGCGAGCCGTCGAAGTTTCTTGAAAAACAGCATCACGTCGCGGGAACTTTTTCGCGATCTGCTCGTCGGGCCTTCTTGCCCTCCCCCGTCGGCGGAAGTCGAGGTATTATCCGGCGACGACGTCCGAGCTATATACGCGCACTGAATGAGAGAGCCGACTGCCGCTGCACAGTTGCTGGACAGACTCGATATCCGGGCTTTCCCTCTCCGAGTGCCGTGACGCGCCGGGCGAGATGATTAAATGCCTTTTTCGAGATGGCTGGGCTTAATCTTGTTTTCGCGATCCGATCGGGGCTTTATATTTTGGCGTTTATCGTTGGGGGTTTCGGAAGTTTGTTCGGAGTGGTGGGGATGCAAGGTGGCCTTGTGAATTTTTCATCGGATTCGGTGTTGCGTTTGATGAGTCAGCGAAGAGTATTTTGGAGAAGAAGTGAACTTACGTTATTGCTTTTAATTGTTTACGATAGAGATTTAACGTACACATCTGCGTAGAATTTTACGTCCATCAAATTGCATGCATAACTTAAAAGGCTGTTAACGTTTTAATACGAAAACTAATAAACTTTGCATCCCTTTCAAATTGCGGCGAACGGATTGATTTTTTATTCAATTTTTCGAGCATAATGGCATATGAAATTCTTACGTTAGAAATTCAAGAAAGTTTCAATTGCAATTCTGTCGCGTGCTTTTCGCGGATTACATACGTTACAATACGCGAAATTGGGACGCTGTCAGCGAATAGATTACTCTCGTTGCGCGTATGCACTTTGATAACTTGGTTTTATCTTGGCAGTGCAACTTGAAAATGTAAATTTATATGAGCGTGTTCAAAATGCAAATCCTGATTTGCATTTTATTGAAGGAAATGCGCCGTTACAATCAGTGAAAGCGTTTGAAAAAGTTGTAAGAATAATAAACTAGTAGCGGGTGTTTTTTTCGTATATACACTGCAGAGAGAAAGGAATATACTGATATTTAATGAATACGACTACATTAGTACTTATTAGTAATTTTTCTCTGTGTGTATAATCTGCAATGCAGATTTCGACATAAAAGGTTAAAGTATACTTCATATTGACGACAATCGCTTCATTATACAATTTACAATTGAACGACACTGCACCCTTTAAGCTATTCGATTTCTCGGTAAAACTCGAAAAGTATATATTCCCACCTTAAATTTCTCCTTAACCGCTGCAAGCGCTCCCGCCGCATCCCGCAATTCAACCCATAAAGTTCCCTCGCCCCCTCGCCCCAGATCCCATCAAGCGGCGCAAAAAAGTAAAAAAGAAGAAGAAAAAAAAAAAAAACTCTCAAGCAAGTCGAAAATCGACAAACCCAGCCGGCAGCCTCCTGAAAAAGCGCTCCCGAACCCCGAGCTTATATTCGCGGGGCGTCGCGTTTCGTGCCGGATAGATCAGGCGGCGGCGTCGGCGGCGGCAGCTCGTAAGTAATCGCTTGTCGATTCGCCCGGATATTGGACGTAGCTGGAGATATAAATACGATATTTGCCAGCGGCGGGGAAGACGAGGAATTTGCCCGAGTATAATTCGAGGCTTGTTTACGGGCGAGCGCACTTCTTCTTTTTCGGGGAAATTCCGCCGGCCAGTTGTTCTCCTTTTTATGTTAATTTTGCGGCGAGCGAGAAAGAGAGAGAGAGAGAGAGAGAGGCTGTAAAATGTTTTGCAGTTGCGCGAGTAGATATTTACTGGATGTTGTAACAAAACTCCGTTTCGGATCGTGAAATTTCAGCGGGTTTTTTTTCTTGGTAAAAGCCGTAATCCATCAGTGGTAATATTTCAGGGCATTCTCTTCTATCATGCATCGCGTGACCCGAATGCAGGCGAATTTGTTTTGTGAAAAGGTTTTTCTGTCGGGGCATGATTGTAAATTAAAAAACAATGCGTAATATTGCCTCGCGAATTCGACGCGATTGAATATTTCAATACGCGATTCTTTCATGAACTTAATCAATTTTCGCGGTAGAATGAAAATTTTAAAATGAAAATACTTTATGCAATTAATCCCGCAAATCCAGAATTTTTATCAAGAAATAATCGCTCGTATTTCCGGAGTTTCATTATCGCTTTAACGTATTATATATCCGAGCGCAGATTCAAAGCAAACTTTCTCGAAAAGTCCCACATATATTATACGGAATCGTACAATAGTACACCCCGGCAGCTTATCCAGAATTTAAATATACACGTCACGAAATCGTCTTAACTCAAACAGCACATTTCCTCGAGGAAATCCAAATCTCCAGCAGCAGAAAGCGGAGAGAGCCGGAGCCCGCACGTCAGGGATAAAAGAAAAAAGTGGACTGTCTCGAAGCGATTACCACATGCAATCCAAGCGATATCCTTCCTCTCCTTTCACGTCAGGCGCACGGGATCCCGGATCGTCCGTGTATTATGCAATGTAGGTGCGCACGGAAGCCGGGATCCCGGGCCGAAAACGCGACGCGGCCTCGCGCCTCGGCGGATTATAAACCGATATACAATAACTCAGCCGATCTGGACGCTCGGACTTAATCTCCCCGGGCGGGAGCGAGGCGCGATGGAATAATAAAGATATTAAGCTCTCGCGCCGCGGGCATAATTGCCGGGAAAACTCGATTGGGCCGGGGCCGCCTGGGGAAAACTTCGTTACGCGGGCAGCTCGCGAGCTGGCCTGGCCGCGCTCCAGAACTTTGCGAGAAAGCTCGAATTGGCCCCCTTTTTCGAAAGCGGAGAGAGAGAGAGAGAGAGAGGAAAAAAAGCCGAGCAACTTCGCCGCCGCCGCCGACGCCGACGCCGACGCCGACGCGATAATTCGTTCTGTTTCCTTTGCACTCCGGGGCCAGGGCTGCATTGTGCGCGTATTACGCGACAAGATAATAAAAGTCGGCCGCGAGGCTTTACGAATGGGAGGCTCTTTTCGTGGTTAATGAGGTTTTCGAATCGGGTGGGGGAGCCTTTAAAAGCGGCGAGATTTAGAAGCCCGCTAAGAGCTTCGTTGGAAGGTTTTCAGCCAGAAATTATGGAACGCTGATGGGATTAAAATCTAACATTTTATTATTAGTCTGCAGCTGCGCGGTCTTGTCGTGGTAAATATGTGTTAAAAATTGCACGGTTAGAACTGAGTTCGTGGTTGATGTGCAAATCTTAAGATCATATTTTTATGCATACAGAAGCTTTTATATAGAATTAAATCACTTTATAAATTTGACGAGTACATTATCAAATCAAACATTAAACTATCCTTTGGCGCACTAAAAATTTGTTTAAGCTAAGCAGAGCAGGCAGCGCATTCTTTATCGACGTTGCACTTGAGAATTAAGTGGAACAAGCTCCTAAATTTTTAACTACCGCCGCACGCTTCAGTGGCAGTTGAACAGCTCCGGCCAGCGGCGGGCAAAAGGGCGACGGCAGTCTCAAAATTACAACGAAATTTACTTAATGCATTTAATTAAAGTACACCCCGGCATCCTCGCTCCGAAATTGCCGTGCTCAGTCGCCCAACTACAACAGCGGCAGCAGCAGCCAAGGTTACTCAAAACAATCCTTATTACCGACGAAGCCCTCTATATTCAAATAAACAACCGTCGCAGCTAGAAAACTCGCAGCCGATGCCCCTTTCCGAAAGAGCCTGAAAACCGCGGGAGTCCCGGCTTCTCGCCGCGTCTTGCACATCACCTTCGGGGCACGACGGTTGCGGCCGGATTGGATATGCAAATAGGGCGCCGCGATCCATTTCGCCGCGGCGATGTGTATTTATATATTTTTTGCCGCCTGGAAAGCCGAACGTTTTGCGGCGTTCGCTCGCTCTCGGGAGATTGCGTCGCTGACAGCTAAGAAAACTCTTCGCCCCACCCCCCCCCCTCCCCCGCCGCCGGCGGGTTCGGCGACTTTTAGACGGGTTTCGAGGCTTTTGAATTTAATGATCGAAACGGATGGAATTCTTTAGATTTTCCGCGGGACGATTTTATTGCTGATACTTGCTGCAGGGTTTCAACTTTGATTCAAATTGATTTCTGGGACACACTTTCTGCATGCGAACGAACGTCTTGAGGATTGGACGTAAAATGCTTTTATCGTAAAATTCAAATAAATATTTTCTCCTAACTGTGAAATAAGCAAATTATTACGAAAAATTTTACGATCCATCAATTTCACTGGAAGCTCAATATCTGTTAGAAAAAATGTGCGATAATTTATAATCGAGAATAAAAAGGGTGGCGAGAAGAATGCCCCAGATTCGAAAGTGACAAAATTACACAGCGACCTGCCGGCCATTGTTGGAATTGCAAGTGGAAGAGCAACATGACCAAGTATGATCTTGCAAAGCACAAATTGTAGCGGAAACGGATGGCAGCTGCCGGAGCTACAAATGCATCTGAAGCTAACAATGTATGCTTTCTACGTATAATAGGCGTTAGTCGCTCTAATAAAGCACCGCCTTCTATAGTAAACGAATTTTGTCGTAAAAATGTGTTCTCTCGTCTGAATTACAAAAATATCGGTGTTTCTCGCTTTTATGAAAAAAAAATTTTTATTTAATTCCAGGATTGACCTCGTTTAAATGAGTAAGGCGCGTTTTTTTTTTTTTCAAACTGTAAAAAAGTAATTAAAAATATAATTTGAGTTTGAAAAAGTTCTCGTACTCTTTAGAACAAAAGCTGCCAGACTTATTGACTCGAGGCATTTTTTTAAACAACGACGCTACGCATTTAAACTTTAGAATAACTTGAGCAATAGATTTTTGAAAAGATCCCGGCGATTCTCGAAACTTTTCTCGTTCGCCCAAGCAATTACATCCGAATAAAGCTCAAAAGTAGCAAATAAATGAAAACCAACTTCCCCCGCCGCGGCAGCCCCCCCCCCCCCCCAAAATATCAAACGAGATTTATCGAGACTCGCGCTCGATAGCTGCACGCGCCCAAAGAGTAATCAGGATTAATAGCCGAGACGCGAGCGAAGCCTCGAGAAGTTTCGAGAACTCGACGGCAGCTCACTTAATCCCGAATCCAGCCCGGCCGCGGAAATTAGTTACAATCTCAAAATTACGACTCCCGCGCCGCGCGACTTCGATAATTACGCTCGAGACGGCGCGGGAGAAGTTCGGCCCGGCCGACGACGTGAGAACCGAGCGATCAGCGTTTCCTCTTTTTATTGTACGGAGAGCGCGCGGCGATCGCCGGGTGCGCTTAAGGACGTTGGTGCCGAATATATATGTCATGCCCGTGCGGGGCGAGGAAAGAGAGTCCCCTCTCCCGCGCGAG
>JAWWEM010046430.1:0-12570 GCA_035582935.1 Ormyrus thymus
GTGCGCGGCCCCCCCCCCGCCCCCGAGGCGAGAGGCGCGCGCGAGTGTCTAGCGGTTTCAGATCCGAGCTTTGTTCCCCGCTGTTTTCGCGGAGAAGGCCGGAAGATTCAATTCTGATGGAATTACCGAGGCTTTTTTATTCGAGGTTGTTGGTTGTTTTTTTTTTTTTGGGGAAGCAAAGTATTACTGTGTCCATTGTGAGTTTTACGGTAATTACTGTAAGATTTTTGGGGAAAATAGACAAATTCGTCGCTGATCGGAAGTCGAATTACTGTTTTTAGAACTGAAATTATTTGAGCGGTTTGATTACTAAAAAAAATTAAATTTTAAGGAATACGTTTTATTAAGAAATAAAAAAAGGCTTTAAGACTACGTAAAATACGGAATTTTTTTTTATCGAGAACAGTAAGAACTTTATACGCTTTAAAAAAAAAAACATAAAAATTGATACTGTTCATTTTTTTAAATTAAATTTCTGACGAGAGAGATTTATTAAATTGCTTTATAATTATTTTGCAATAACAGTAAGTTAAATATTGGACACGAAACAATAAAGCCCTTTTATCGGGGGAAAAAAGTGTCGAGAGCCCCCAGCAAAAGGCCAGAAATTAATTAACCGAAAAGAATTAACCGTAAAACCATCCGACGGACAAACGCGTCAATTTTTCCATCGTATTTATCTCGCTAATTCGACATTCCGGCCGTGGAATCTGATACGTCCTCGCTTGAATCTCGTACACAGATCCACCCACACCTCCCCCATCCCCCCCATCAATAAAAATTTATTGTTCCATATTGGATTCGGCGAGCGGACTCTTTTTTTTTCGCCTTCGCCTGCACACGAGGAATTCAATTCCACATCCCGTAATAAACTTTTGATTCATCCCCAGTCCGTATACTTCCTTCCGTCTACGATAAAAGAGTGAAAATAAAAAGAAAAAGAGGATGGAGAGCGAGAGAGCCATGAAATCAAGGCGAATACTCTTCCTTTGCCAGCTGACGCGAAAAGCTGCTCGCGCTCGAACGAGGGCTCGTTTCCGAAAACGGCGCCGCCGTGCAGCGCGGTGCGTGCAGGCGCGGCTCTGCGCGCGCGCACCGATGCGGACTTTCGAATTCGAGCAGGGGAACGTTCGCATAAAGTTTTGAGCGAGCCCGCTCCGGGAGAGGGAGAAAAATCGGAGCTCTTAATTTACTCGCAGCGACTTCGTGTGCGCGTCTCCCAAACCTTGAGCTTTCGTGTCTGCTCCGCGGAATTGCATCCCATTTTTCCGAACTCGGTTTCCCCCCCTCCGCGCCCCGTCTGCGATCGAAATTCGATTTCTCGCGCAAAAAGCTGTATCGCTCGGAGAAATCGATCGATTTATGCATACGCCCAAGAGCGGGAGCCGGAAAAATATGCGAGCGCGTATCTGGAGTGCGGTGCACACACGCGCGCGGAGAAGCGTGGGCCGCGCGAGGAAAGGCGGCGAAATATCCGAGGTGGCCCTGTTTTGGCGAGCGCCGATAAAAGAAAAAAAGGAAAAACGAAGTCTGCACGGCTTCGTTTTGGAATTATTATGCGTCGCGCTTGCGGTCGGTAATAATTTCATTGGTGGATAATTGCGCGTATAATTTTGCGGTTTTATCGAGAACACTGCGAACGCGCGTAATTTTCAGGGGAAAAAGTCTAGCTTTGAATTATTAATCGCGAGAGGCGAAAACGTTTTGAAATATTCACGCGCGGAGCTAACTTTCGCACATATAACGAAAACCATCGCTTTTATTCCCGCGCCGAGAGCTAAAAGTTTTTCCCAATCTTTCATTTTTCCGACAATTCCCCATCCATCCATAATTCGCAACACGGCGCTCGCGCGGCGGCCCGCTGACGCGAAAATTCCCGCAAAACTCCCGAGCCCTCCCGCCCGAGACCCCGCAACTTTCCTCCCAGCGCGCGAGCGGCCGCCCCCGAACGTATTCGCGCAGCGCCGAGAGCCATCGGGGCGGCCCTCCAACTGAAAATCGCGAGGAGGAAAAAAGGCCGGGCAAAAAACGGTCGCGCGAAAAAAGCCACCAGGGAGAGAGAGAGAGAGAGAGAGGCGAGCGCATCGGAAAAAATGACGCAGCGCGCGAACAAAAACGATTGCCGCGAACGCGACGACAAAGGCAAAAGGTAGAGAGAGAGAGAGAGAAAGAGAGAGAAGTCCGGTCTGCCCTACAAGGCTCTCCGTGCGTTACAATGCGACGATCTCGTCTCGGGACTACTTGGAGGGGGGGAGCTTCTCGAGGAAAACACGTGTCGTTGCGCCTGCTGTCGTCATCGCATTCCCCGGCGGATTATCGCCGGCAAAAAAATTGATGTTACGCTTAATTCGATATGTCGGCCGATAGCTTTTTGCGCCCCCCCGAGATTATTCTCTCGGCAAGCTGGATTCTAATGCTCCTCCTCGATCCCCGGGGGGCTTTTGTAAATGGCTTCATTTTTCTCGGTTAATAAGGCAACGAGCTCTCGGTTTGTTTTCCTCTTTACAACCGATACAAAAACCTTTGGAACCCAAAGGGGAGAGTCGAAATTTTCGCGCGGAAAATAATACCTTCACGGTTCCGTCACCCGGACGAAATTAACCTCGCGAGTCTGCCGGAGAGGGAACAATGAGCCAAAGCGTCGGGAGAAAAAACCCCGTCGTCGCACCTCAAAAAGTCGCATCATTTATCTCATTGCACGCGCAGCGGCGCGTGCGCCCCGCGCGCCGACAATTTCATCTCGAGGGCTGCTGCGCGCATTGTGTGCTCTCCTCTCCCTCGGAGAAAGAGGACCCGGGCAGAAAAGCCGGCGAAGGGAAGAAAGAAAACGCGAGAGAGCTGTCGCCTCTTCCACCTTGAGCCGCTCGCCCTCTCTCTCGATCCAGTTGGCTCGGGAAAACTTTATCGATCGCTCCCTCCTCCCTTCCCGCCGAAGGCCGATAATTGGGTTGGCCGCCTCGAGATATAAGGGCGGACTGAAAAACAGCCGTTATCGCCCTTCTATTATTTTCGGCGCACCTGTCGATCGAACGTCGCTCTGCAAAATTGAATCGTGGGCCTGTAATCGAATACCGCGCGTTAAACCCTTCTTTTCAAATCGCCAATTCCGGAAGTGATTACGGTGGCTCTTACGCGCCGCCGCTAAATACCCATTAACACGTCGGTGAAAAGCTGTCGATGGCGCTCGGAGATTTAGACGGAGTCGTTATTTACGTCGAACGCAGAGCGCCGTTACAGGCGGAGGAAAGAAGAGGTCGGGGCTTTTTCCGCGCTGCGCGTAAAATCAAAAGCCTCCCCCGCTCGAGAGGAAGAAAGGTTCCAATATAGAGCTCCGAACGATCCATCAATTAACGGGCGATAAATCCGTATATCCGCCGTTAAAGATCTCGCGTGCAATTCGTCGCTCTCCTCCTTACGGTACATCTAATATCGAGCTGCGCCAGGGGCCGTTTATAACGGTGTGCCGCTGATGATATATCGTAAAAAGAGCCTAGAACACAGGCGAAGAGAGAGAGAGAGAAAAGTCGGTGTACTCACCCCTGAGGGCATCGGCGGTAGTTGCCAGGAGACCGAGCAGACTCCGGCTGTGATGATGGATCTGGCTGTGAAAGTCCTCCTTGGCCTGCTGTCGCAGATGCTCCTCCATCTCCTTGTCGCAGCAGCGCCCGCCGCAGATCGCTGCAAAAGTCAAAGCGAGCCGTTTTCAATGATTGCGCGAGCGTAAGACGGCCACGATTTGTGGCCAAATTTCGCGAGAAATCGCGCGCGCTCGGAAATTTCGGGGCCGGCGCGCGCTGCTCCCGCCGTAAATAAGGAGCTCTCTTTAAACGTAAATCCCCGCCGCGGACAAATCTCCCTCGGCGAGAAATACTGGCGCTCGGCTCGCAAACGGCCGGCGCACGATCCGGCGAGGCCATATTTTTCGAGACTCGATCCCGGGCAAGCGAGGGCGGGCCTGGGGGGGAGATTCTTAAAAAACCACGTTCGATTCTTCGCTCGGGCTCGAAGCAGCACGTGCGAAACCTCTATAAACCACGTATACACACCCAGGCTCTCTTTCTGGGTCAAAACAAGAAAGGAAGGGGCGCGCAAATCAAGCCCCCCCACCCCCCCCCCCCGGACAATGGAGCGCGCGGAGAAAGGAGGATGAAGTAGAAAAACGGGATATATACACGCGGAGTGGCTGCCCGGACGAGGAGACAGAAAGAGAGAGAAAGAGAGAGGAAGGAAAATTGAAAGGCAATCTGGTGCTCTCTCGCATCAGCCTATATAAGCCAGGCTGGCATCTCTCTTCGAGGAGGGCACTTTGCATGCTCTTTGTGCCACTTGGCACGAATCGACTTTGCATTCCTTAATCTCGGCGAGTTCGTGCCTCTTTCACCTTAGGCGCACCCCCCCCTCTCCCCTTTCTCCGGCAAAGTGCAGAGATTATTCGAGAGGAGTAAGGAAGGTGCGAAGAAAGAAAAGAGAGAGAGAGAGAACGGCTCTCCCTTTTTTCGATCCGAAACGGTTCTTGCTTTCAATTTCGATTCTCTTCTCTCCTCGAGCCCATATATTTGTCCTTTGCCTTAGCGGAGTGTTCTGTGGACTCGCTCGCAAAAAGAGGGTGGAAAAGGAAACTGATAAACGCGGTGGGACTGAACGAGCTTCGTTCAATTGGACTTCGTCAGATGTGTCTATTTACCCCCCAGGGAGCCGTGTGTTGGTGCTGGGTTTCTTTCGGCTTTTGAGCCAGTAAATTAGTAGGTCATCCGAGCTGCTAAACAAAAAAACAAAGTTTTGAATATCGGACTAGAGCTTTAATTGGGTCTTTAGAACCTCTAATTTCGACCTCGTTAAAGTGACGTTTATTTAATAACGCTCATTAAAGGAAATTTCCTATTCCCCCGGCACAGGAACGCGTAACCTACAAAGAATACACGCATCAGCCACTCGGGCGAAAAGGGGGCGAGAGTAACCGGAAGCACAAGTGCGAACACGTCGCAACAAATAGCGCCGAGCGCGAGGGAGGGGGGCGGCAGAAAGGAAAAAGAGGCGGGAGAGACGACAAATCCGTCAGAGATTGAGAGCCGGCAAAAGAGAGATTCATGTACGTACAAGAGCCAGCCCTCATTCATCCTTCCGCCCATTCACTCATCGGAAGGGGGCCTCTCTCTCGGTACATCGCACACTCGCGCCGCACGCACACGGACGGCCGCGCGCGCTCCTCCCTCTCTTCTTTTCGCCTTCGCTCAGCCGCTCCGTTTATGCTCTCGGGCGGGCTTTGAGCGACGCGCTCAAAGGTAATTAATCCAATTAATTAAGCGGGAGGAACACCCCCGCCGGCGATTAAATTCCCGAAAGAAGAGCACGACCGAGGCTCCGCCTGGAGACTCGGCGCGCGGGCTCGGGAATTTCAAGGAAAATCGGCGGGAGCGCGAGTGCAGCGGGAGGCGAGTGCTCCTCGCGGGGTTAATGGACGAATTGAGAGAGGGTTTAATGTAAAATAACGAGGCTCGAGGCTTCGGTAATGGTATAATCGCGCGGATTCAAAGAGGGAATTAAGATCAATGCTGGCGCGTTCGAAGGAATGGAGTTCCTATGGCATTCGGCGTTCGGGGGCTTTTGATCCGCTCGCTGCGCCAATGAAATTGTTCCTGGAACATTTGCGGCTTTGATGTAGATCGACTGCGAGCAATTGCCGTTTATGGCTTAGAGACTCGGACAGTCGTCATCACATACGGCACTTTTAAACCAGAAGGTATAATAACCGAAGTAATTAATGGGAATCTAAAATTTGAACGACGATCTGACGAACTACGGTCTCTAATTAATTTCCATTTCTTTGAGATCAAAAGAACGACACCCACATCGTGCTGACCCATAATTTCTGGATAGCGATTAATTTTTCATTTCGCGATCCGGCCAAAACCCTGGTAGAGATAAAAGGATCAAAAATGGCCAGGAAAGTATAAAATAGATATTTTTAATTCCTAGTTAACTAACTTTGATGTAACGATTTTTCGGATCATTCTCGGATCATTTCAATAGATTGAACATAATCTAGAAATATTCGAATCAAGTTACAATCAGTTCGCAGTTATGCAATACAATACACAAAAGATTTTGAATGTTTTAGATAGCTTTCCGAAATAGTCATAAGAAGCATAAACGAGACATTTATTTATAATGCTGCTTTGGTAAAATTTTAAAGAAAACGAAAATTTCTTGCTTTTTTCTATCTCTCTTGCTCACAACTAGAATACCAGACAAGTTTCTGGGTATTTCTGAGGTAAGAAAAGTACCTATCGTAACAACCGTGTAAATACCGACATATAAGTTTAAATTTAGTCGAACTAGTTTAAAAGTCCGCCGACCGTGAAAAAAAGCGCTACATAAAAGTTAGTTAACTAGGAAGTAAAAATACCCATTTTATAGGTAAAATTTTTGAAAATACCTTGTAACTATGTATTTAATGTTTTTCATCTCTACCAGATAGCCAGGGAATAGCCGGAATAAATGTTTACTCCTCAAAGGTAATGAAAATTGCGATACTTCCCGGAATATTGTTCATCCCCATCGGTATTCAAGAGGTTTACGTAATCGAGGTAAGTAGGGTAGGTCAATGTAAAATTCGTCCAAGATTCTTGTTACGATTCAGCAGCAAGTTCGAACGAGGCTCTTAACCGCTTTTCCTCGATATCTAATCCGTTTGCGAGCAATTTAACCGAAGCAATAAACCGCTTCATTGTTCGAAATCGGATTAAAATCTAGCCGATTGACTGAAAACTAATTTCAACTGCACACGCGCTCCCCGCGGCCGGCTCCGATAACGAGCCGGAGAGCGCGCGCGGATTTTTTCATTGCGCAACGCGGCGGAGGAACGATCCGACAATCAGAATTAACACTCGCCGGACCGGCGGACTGTTAAACTTTATACGAAGCTCCGTAAAGCCGCGGGGAGGCGCGCGCGAAAAATTGCCTCGCCCGTCTGGCTGCAGCGGCCGGCTAACGACTTATTTTTCCTCGCGATACGTGCTCGGCATCCGCGGCCGCCCGGCTCCGGCTGCCGCGCCGATCGATTTCACCCGGAGAGCGGCGCGGGGTGTAATCCGTTTTATTAATCAAGGCATATCTTTCACTCTCGCGCGCGCGCGCACTTTGCCCGCCTGCAGATTTTATAACATTGATTTTGCGACAAAGCCGGAGAGCGGAAAGGCAAGAGCTCGCGTGTCTAAGGTGCTCGATGTAAGATTCATGAGACTTCCCGATGCTGCTTATTTAGCTGCCTCGCGCATTGATTGGGCCATTCTTGCTAATTAGCGGGGAATTCTATTTTAGAAAGTTCTGTAGGCTAATCAGACACGGTTCCTTTTTTTTTCACGTATATTAAGCCGGCGAAGCCACTTCGTAGATCCACGATCAAGCAATATGTGTATTTTGTTGCTAATTTTTTACTAATTTGTGACGCCTCATTTGTAATCGATTAACAATCCTTCACCCCTATATAGTTTTTTCATTATGAAACAATGTGCAATTATTTTGGCAAATCAACGTCAATCGTCAAGTCTGTTGAGAGCGCAAAATATCGCACAGTTTTTATAAATATAGGAACGATAATTTAGTTAGGAGGAAGCTACGCGTCAACGAATCGGCAGCGGGTTTTTTTTTTTCAATACGTCGCTATTTTTCAGCTTCGAATAAAAAAAAGCCAATGAAAGTTAACGAAATGCAGAACCGGCACGTCGGCCGTAGCCGTTGAAAACCGCGGCGCTCGACGGCAGGTATCGAGAATTCAAATAAACATTCTCCAGCCGACCAGAACTGCATTTCCTCGCGGGCGGAGAGCACGTAAGCCTTGTCAAAACTTCACTTCGCAAATTCACTCAGCGAATTTGATCAGGCCGCAGGCGTCGCGTCGATCGATCAAAGAAAAAAAAAGAAAAAAGGAGAACCGTAAAAAGAACCTCGGCGCCCGCAAGGAAACGAGCGTCGCAAGTTCCCCGCACGCCCGGAGGAGCCCGCGAGTTAATCGATCGTTTTCACGCAGCGCGCTGCCCCCTCGACTCGCACGCGTGCTGCGAGACTCGGCCGCGGCGACGAGCTCGGAATTAAACGAGAGCCCTCCTCCGCGACGCGCCCGCGAGTTTAACGCACCGCATTTGAAATTCTAAATTTTCGCGCGCCCGAGAGCCGTCGGAAATGACGAAGAAAGAAAAGGAGAAAAATGTAATTGCGCTTCCGGCTCGCGTAACAGGCTCAACGCGGGAATTAATCGCGCCGGGGAAGAGGAGCCGAGCGCCGAGGGAATTCGAGGGCTGAAATTTACGGCGGCAATTTTTTCAGGCCGAGAAGCGGGAATATTCAAATCGACGCCTCGACGAGACGAGGTTTATTACCGGCCGGACTGCATTTACGGTAAGTGGAATATTGATAAATAACGCTGATTACGGTGCTCCGAGGCTGTAATTAAAGCCGTCGCGGAATGGACCTTCCGGAAAAATGATCGCTCGAATAATGTGATTAACTTTTGCATTGCTAATAGGCTCAAAGTGGGCTCCTTTTATCGAGAAAAGAGGCAAGTCGTCGATACTTTTCATTATCCCGCAGCTCGATCAAAGCCCCCCCCTGCAAGTGCCTTTAACGAAGAGAAATCTCGGGGCAAGAAAAAGCAGAGAGCCCCGATCTGACAAACAAAGCTAATTGATTCTCCCTCAATGCTCGGTAGAAAAGTTACAAAGGCCCTGAATTCACTCTGCCCACCGGAACAATCGCAGGAGCACTTAAGTCAAGACAATCGCATTTCTCCTCTCCGGACTGTAACCATCCATTGCGATAACTGCATAATTCCTCGGAGCGGGACGCGGAAAAAGAAGCTGGAAAATCGATAATTCAGAAGCATCCGGCAATTCCTGATGAATTTATCTTCATTAAGAGGGGACTAAATCGTCCTCCTATTCACGGATTCTCGCAGTCCCGGGGAATGAAATATGCCGTCACCGGTCTCTCTCTCTCTCAATGGACGCGGATTTTACACGCGGAATACTTTCCCGAGCCTTTGTGTATAAGCGAGTCCGCTCGGCTGTGGCGTAACACGCGTCTACTGGATTAGAGGGCATTCAGTGGATTCGAGTGCGGAATTGCGTTAGAAAATCTCTCTGGACGCCTCGCTAAAGCGCGGATAATTCTCTCGGATAATTTGATATTAAATACTTTGCGCGGCGGACTTTTATCGATCCATAAAAGTGGATTTACGAGCGATAAATCCTGTATTTTACACCTTCTACGGTGATTAGTTTAATGAAAGATTTTTGAAATTTTCTCGTTTCGCGCTCCCCGAAGTAAACGCCGCTGCGCCGCATTGAAACCGTTCCGAAGTTTTTTTAGATTGACATTAATTAAATAAGCATATATCGTTGACAAAAAAAGAAACCAAACTCGGCGCTTATCAGCCTGGAATCGGCCCCGATCGATCAATCTCTCTGTTAGCCGAAACTCGGAGTTCCCTCAGCTTTCCAATTAGTCTGTACAGGTTTAGAGTATCCCGGTCTCCAACACCCAGGAGCAGCTTTTATCTCGCGAGCTCGTCGACCCTTTAAGTAAATGTGACGCGCGCCGCGGCGCGTAATCAGAGAGGATCTTCTTTCCGTCCTCGCCTCGGCTCGGCAAGAAGCTACGGATAAACAGGCCTCCGGGAGAGAGGGGGAGAGAGAGGGAGAGCGAGCTACGCGCATACCGAGGCTACTTTTAAAAAGACATCTCGCATTCCGCAGCCGTCATCGGACACACCGCGGCGCTGCTCCTTCGGCGAATCCCGTCGCGCGCCTGCTTTGTATGCAGAGCTTTTGTAAATAACGACGGGAGGATTTTTCCTCTAATGTTCGCGGCGTGCCTGCGCGCTTCCTCCCTCCCTCTCGCCTCGGGGAGAGCTTTCTGCGCTCGATCTGCGTTTTACAGGCCGATTAACGCCTCGCGGCGCTGCGGTGAAATTTATCGGGCGGCCGCGACGGGCAGGAAAAAAAGAACGTATTATAAACGCGCGGAAAAAGCAGGGGATTATCTGCGGATAAAGAGACGGAGAGGCTTCTCCTCGGATATATACAAGCTTTCTATTAAACCAAATCCCGCGGCAGGTTTTAATTCCCCCGAAAAATCTATCTTTCGGGCGACGGGGGCTTGACGATAATTCACGCTTAATGAGATTGGCGTCGTAAAGCGATAGGAGTCGGATTAACGTAAAACATTTTGCCACTTCCCGCCGGAGTCCGTTTCTGCGCGCGTTGACTCACTTCGACGCCGAAATTTATGTATTAATTTCGGATTAGTACGTCTTAATTTGGAATTTCGTCCGGCGGCTCTCGCAGCGGATAAAGCAATTTATCAGGATATATTAATACCCGTAATGCGCTGTATAAATAACGGTCTCCGTTCCCGCGTGAAATATCGCGTATGTTTCTCCCACTTTTTCGATTTATCAACGGCGCGATTACGTTTTAATTAGCCATTTTTCGCGGCGGATAACGAGGACTCGGCCAAATCCAGCCTTAATCTCCCGAAAATCGCGCTCATTCTTATGCGCAAAAGCCTCCGAAGCAAAGTATACGAAAGCCTAGGCAAAAGTACAGCCGGTAACGAGCATCGTTTACGCAACCCGAAGGAATCTCGGCCGCCGAGCGGCGCGATTAGTATTCAATGAGCCCCGTCTCGGAAATCGATCGGCTAATCAGAATACGCAAATTCCCGCCTCCCGACAAACGGGCCGGTACTCCTTTTAAACGATCAATCCTCGACAGACTACGACGCCTCGCGCGAGCTCAATTTTCCGGCGTAACGAAAATAAAAAAAGAAAAGAAGGAGGAAGCGGCGGGAGGGGGGGGGGGGGGGGGGGCGACGCAACAGGCCGGGGCCGCGATTTCTCAGCGCCACGCGCCGCGGTCGCCTGCTCGTGCCTGCGTGACACGAGCCTCCGCTGCATGGCAATCGCGCCGGGACTGTGGCGCGTCAAGGGCTCTCGCGAGGCGAGCTCCTTGATGGATCTACGGCGCTTTGATTCTACGGTGGGAATTCACGGTTTTTGAGTGCGCGACCCATCAAATCCACGGCTGGTTCATTATTGCTGGCTGGTAATCAATTTTACCTTCATCCGGATTGATGACTACGCCGGAGAAATTTCATTCGGTATATAGGGAGAATCAGACCTGTTTATTCAATTAATAGAGTCCTAAGCTTTAGTGAAATAATTAAACGAATGGACAGCAATTTGTACGCCGAGCTTGAACATCAACTCTTTAACAACCGCTGAAAACGAGCTAATTTTCATGGGTTTTCAATAACCCGCATTAACGATTTCCCCGCGCCGGAGGCTCTCCTTCAAGGAATCCCCATCAAGCCGCGCGCGCGCGCGCGCCCCTCTAAAAACCAACAGCTGGGCACTTGGATCTTAAGCACCGATTCCCGTCCCGCTAATCGCGGCTCGTTCCCCGCAGAGTCCAGCATTTTCCCTCACGCGATCCTCCGACTCAGCGAGAGAGAGAGAGAGAGAGAGAGAGAGAGAGGAGTTTTCTCGCGAGAGAAGGGCAATGCATCATCCTTACGCACGCTTCCGATTAGCGATTGCGATCGGAGCGGGAGGAGTCGCCGCCGCCGCGCCGCGCTCTTTTATCCGCGCTTTATCTTCCACGGAGGGAGCTCCCTCAAGGTCGGAGCAGCGCGCGCGCATCGATATATCGCTTTGTATCTCTCGTTTTGCCCGATCGCGATATATGCCTACCCACCTCCTCCCTCTCCCCTCCTCCCCCTCTTTTTTCGCCTTCCTTCCTCCTCCTCCGCCGCGCGGGCTTTGAATGGCGCTGCGGGGCGGAGGGAGTTCAAGGAGACGAGGAGAGAGGTCAGCTGGAGAGGAATTGGCTATTGGAGAGGGTAGTTTTTGAAGTTTTCTTGGACTGGTTTTTTGGAATGCCGAGAGAGAGAGAGAGGCGGTCGTGCGGTACGATGAGCGGCGTTCGGCTCGGTGGATGTTCGCCGGTACATGGAGTTGATGGCGGTGCCAGCGGTTTACTTAAAGTAATTCGGGATGCGGTGGTCTGGATTGGTATGAAATAAAGCGGATGTTCATACTGATAATTTGTCATTCGGCGCGAATACGAAAATGAATCGTCTGCGTGCGATTGATGCAGTAACAGACGGATTCATTGAATTTATTTCTAGCCAGCGCGCGTTTGAAGTATAAATTTTGAAGTAAATAACAGTAGCGCAGGAAGTTAAAAAGAAGCGACGGAAAAAAGGGCCTAATCACAATAATCAAATCCGAAATTCGAAATTTCCGAAAACCCAGAACCAGCACGCAATGACACAATGGCAAATTACGCCAGGGCTTCGAAGAAAAATGTCTATTCTCCATCGGGCGGACGGCAGATGCGAAAGACTCGGCTCGACTGTATATCCGTCCCAAAAAGATGAGCGCCTCCGTCTCGCTTTTCAAACAATAAACCGTCAATTTCTATTATGTCCTCCGTACACGGAGAAAAATTTTCTAAAAAAAATTACAATAGTACATTTTAATTTGATCACAGACTGTAAAAATCCTAAAAA
>JAWWEM010046451.1:0-25075 GCA_035582935.1 Ormyrus thymus
TCCCGCTGTTAATACAAAACATAGTAATTTTTCGTACATTTATAGTAAATTTTATTACAACATTTCTTTCAGTGTAACAATAAGAGCTTTTTACGATATGAGACTGCCGTAAAAGTAATAATCATGACGATTTTTTATGGATTAACAGGCATAATCCAACACTGTCGAAAATCTCATAAAGATTAGTATATCCTCCCTATAAAAATCCACTTATCACCCTTGGCATTTCGGAGACGCCATATTTCATACTTACCCAAAAGTTCCGCCTTAAGAACTAGTCCATCGAAACAAGGTTTCGAAGGGAAAAATTTTCTTCAGATATATGACTTTCGATGCTCGAGTATAATGTAAGCAATAAAATGTATATGAAGTTCAAAATGTGCTTTTAACTTCCAACTTGGAAAAATAAGCCGACGTTAAAAATTCGATTTTTTTTTATCGTAGTTTAAAATTGATTACTAGTCGTACCTTGTTGGAGAATGAAAGTTTGTATTTCTTTAATCATTTGCCCAGTTATTATCCACTTAAGTACATTTTATGTCACATAAAAATGAGAGGGTAGTAAAAAAGAAATTATGCACTTAAATCTCTCAGATTATTATATTTGCATGAAGATCGTTTATTTTATACGGCGATACGAATCCTCTTAGATTAAAAGACAAAAGTTTCCAACGAGCTTAACCGTGAATTTCTCCGGGTCTTATTTAAATACAACCCCTTGATCGCAACTAATTTTTTAACGAGGAGATAAGAATTATAACTTCAAGTCCCCGAATTGATTATTCGAAAAATTAAACTATCCAAACTGCACTGATATCGCAATCCCTATTACAAACCATTTCAGTTCAAACCACAAAGCCGGATCTCAGTTTAAAAATAAGACGATACCTTACGACAAATCCTCCGACAATGCCTCGCAACAATGCCTCCCAGGGAAAAAATTGGATTCCAGAATAGAACCCACAATGCGACGCTTCATTTCTCGCCATTAAAAATAGCTCGTTCAATCTGCCATTGTGCGAAGAACCAACAACGGCGGCGAGCTCAATTAAAATTAAAAATTGCACGAGAGCAAACACGCGACAGCCCCCTAAAAATACGTAACAAACCGGCATCGCGGCCTTTGTCAATGACGCAAACACGCCCGCGCGCCGAGAGATAACGAGGTCGCATAAAACGCGAGCGTGGGAAAAGATACGGGGTGGGGGAAGGCGCGCGAAAGGGGGAGGCAGGGGGAAAAAGGAGGTCCACCCGCGGAGTCACGCACCGCTCTGATAACGCGGAGCGAAATACACGCCGAGCGCGAAACTCTTTTTCTTATTCCCGTTCCTGCTCGGAATATGTTAATGTTCGTGCTTTCGGATGGGCGAGGTTGAGATTTGTAACCGGGAGGATTTTATGCTTGGGTGCGATTCCTGACTGGCTCGAACACCAATATAAATATTTTAGATGAATCGATGGCTGGTCTTTACACGGAATCAGTTTTAATTTAGAACTTGAACGATTGATAATCTGTTTTGAATTAGGAATGGAAGGAAACTAAATTTTTAAATTATTCACTTTTAGATCGTACTTCATGAGAATAATAGTTATTCAATAAAAAACTTGATAAACGAACAGTGTTCCATGAAATTATTAACGCCGGTAAAATACACTATTCAATTCAATAATTAACTATGTAATCTTTTACAGAAAACTTTCAGGACAATAATACCAAACAATCGCCAAAAACACAGAAGCACAAGGAAACAACGTTCACTCAGACTTCAAACACTTGCACGGTCGGTGGAGGAGGTCACAAAGCAGAAACCAAAGGGCGTGAAATGCAGGGTTGAATGCAAAACGCCGAGATTATGCAGACGAGTAACGAAGGAGAACCGGCGAGTCCAATAATTTCCCAATGCGGTACACCGCTGAAATTGAAGGCTTCGGCGCGATAGGACTGTTCATTGTACTACAATAATATACGTGTAATTAGACTGGGTTATATTCTGCTACGGCATTGTTGTCTGCTCCGCGGTCAGTCGTCTCTCGCGCATGCAAAAATGTGTTATTGATGGATACGAGTTTTAATTGGTGGAATTGTTCTTTTTAATAAGTCTAACATTTGTTTTCTCTTGTAATAAAGGATAAGTATATAAGGGGATAAAATTATCACTGTATCCTTTCTGCGGATAGATTATTTGAATATTTTTTGGCACATTATTCCTAATTTGTATTGATAGCAAACAATATTTCAAAGCTGCTTGATGATGTGATTGAGAAATCATTAATGCATTGACTTGAAAATTGAGATCAAGGCCAATTAGAGGATAAGGAAACAAAATTTTAACTTATTCTCTAAAAATATTTTCCTGCTTTATTTTGATCGCGAATTAGAACTTTTGATTATTCTCCAACAATCAAACTTCCACGACGGCGATATAAAGCGCTAATTAACAATGTTTATGACTAATACTTCGAAAAAATGGTAAATCCAAATATTGTAAGTCGCAATGTTTATTTGCCCATGTCAGGGAAAGATCGCCCCTCGTCATTTTTCAATTTTCCTCTGAATTATTTTTCGCTAAGCACCGCAGATTACGAGTGATCCACCTAAGCGGTTTACCCGCACCCAAAATCACGACTTTGACCCCTTATATCTGAAAAACAAGAAGTTGAAATAATCTGAAATTTTCAGAGGATTAATGTCTCGCGGTAAATAAACTTTTAACATATATTACAATTCCGAATTCGAGGCGCACGAACAGGAGAATTGGGACCTGTTTTTCCAGTCACTCCACGGGCGAACAAAGTAATTAAACTTTAGATCAAAGGAAGCTACAGCTCAGCTTGATTATGTTCACCTTCAGTGTATCCCATTTAGGGAGTATATATCCGAAATAATTAAATTTCATTACGCAGCGAGGCTTGCGGTAGGAAATTCTTAGTCAGCAATTTCATAAGAGGCCCATAAGTGGAAATGCGGTGAAACTATTCGTATAAAGCTGTTGCGTTCTGCCGCGCACTGCGCGGCTGAATTGGTGTACATGACCATTTTAAAGGGGACGCGCAGTTTGCGTCCGGTAATTTTCACTTGGAACGCTAAGCTCTGTTGTCGACGCCTAGTAATACCTAAGCCAAACCTTTAAAAAAATATTTTAAGTCCGTTTGCTCGCCAGTAAAGCAGTTTTATTTATTAGTTTAAAATCTACTATCCGAAACTAATATGTGTTGTTTATTTTTCAAGATTTATGTCATTTTTTTTTAAACAATCGTAGCTGATTTATGACTTTAAGTAATAATTGATGCATTTTCATGCACAGTTACAGTAAGCCATTTTAAAACAGTCTTACGCATAGTTGAAAATATTTCCGTAAATCTCACGTCCGCTCTGTTCGCTTTTTACGGATTTTGACAGAGCTGTCGTTCTGTCAGCGCCCCAAGATTTTCATTTGTTCATTTCCGGCAAAATGCAAATTCCAAAATTCTACGGCCAAAATCCCCAACAAAATCCCCTCCCCAGCATTTCAAATTCCCCCGGAAAGAATTCTCCCAAAAAACCCCCAAAGCCCCAGCCGTCGAAACCGAACCACCCGACGAAAAGCAAAGCCTCCGAGCCTCCCGCCGCTTCGCCAAAGCCAGCAGCGTCCATAAAGTACGTAACGACCACAAAGGTGAGCATCGGCGAGCCCTCGGCGGCCTTAAGCGACCTCGGGCAGAGACAGCCGGGGGGCGCGATAAGGACGCACGGCGAACGCAACGCGATACCCTTATCTCGAGAGCATTAGCGTCGGGTGGGGGAGGAGGAGAGCTAAGTGATACCGCATCCGATACAGGGAGAGACGGCGACGTCCGGCGTCGTCGTGTCGTTAGCGGTGCGCGCGCACCGGCGCCCCGCTGATGGATTATTAATCAGGCTCCGAGGATCGAAGACGGCCGTCATCGGGCCGCTCATTGCTTAAGGCTCTCGGGCGCCGTACCGCCCGACCGATTACGTGCTCCGTCGTTCCGGGGAGAAATCGAGCGCGGTTAATTGTTCGCAGTTTCTCTGCAAAGTCGGGATTACTTTTGGAGGGGTGCTTGGGGCGTTGGTGTAGTTTTCTTTTCTGTAAGTCGAACTGAATTTTTTAACGGATCTTGACTGCTTTCTGCTGCTGATTTTTGACAGAAGCTGAAGCGGATGTGTACGATAAATTATGTGTACGTGTATGTGGTAAATTATCTAACATTATGCCGATAAAAGATCGACGAAATTAACCGGGAAACATTGCACAAAGTTATATCTAGCATTTAACTCTCCTTTTAAATATTCTTTATACTTTAACATGCAATACTCTCCCTCTTAAGCATGCTTTATATTTTACATCCGCGCATAAATTTTCTTTATCTCCGCGAGAAACTTATTTGATAAAGCAGCCGTTCCCGCCAGTCTGAAAACTCATGCATACTTTGCACGTGACGGAAAATAACGCAGCAAGCCGTTCCCCGACTTCCCCTCCCCCTAACGAAACTAAAATATTTTCATCTCTTAAGACCGACCGAGATCCCTTCCCACTGCGCGCTTTGCCGAGAAAAGCAGACGACGGACACGAGCGCGCTTCCCTTTTTTCAACTGTTATCTCACCCCGAATTGCAGCCCCATTCACGGCTCTCGGGAGAGAGGAATAAAAAAAAGGGCCGCGAATCAAGTGACGCGAAGACCCAGAAAGGAGGACTGGAGGAGGCTCCCCAATCCAAAGGCGTCTCCTCGCTCTCGCACTCAATCCAATTAAAAGAGTCTCGGCCTCGTCTTCCTCCTTTCAAAAAGTTAGGCACCCCCGGCAGACGCACAGGCGACTATATATCGTCCCCCCCCCCCTCGAGGAGAGCGAGAACTACGGCTGCGAAGAGCCCGGAGGAAGAAGCGGCAGCTGGGAGAGCTTGACTCGAATTCGCGCGCGAGCGGAGCTCAGAGACGCGGGGCCGAAGTCAAATAGCTTCGAGGTCGCGCGACCTCGTTTCCCTCGCGCCGCACGCAGCGCCGAACCCTTCCGGCTATGCAAAAAACGACCGCTTCGACTTCCGCTCCACCGCTGCGTGCGTGCATTTCGTGCCCTTTGCTCCTGCCGTCTGCTGCTGCTGCTGCCGCCGCCGCTTTGTTTCGTCGCTCTTTTCCGGCTGCGAAAAATTGCTCAAAGCCCGGGAAACTCGCGCGGGGAAGACGGAGACAAAGCGCGGGCTTATTGGGAGACTTTGTGCGGGCTTATAAATTGTAAATCCACCGCGAGGGAGGTTGGGATTTAATATTGTCATGGTAATGATTTGAAACGAGTCGCGTTCGGAGGAAAAGCCTTCTTTGAGATGTTTGATGAATTTTTTTTTCTTTTTCTTTTTTGTAATATCGCAGAAAAATTATTAAGGGATTCATATTTTCTCGGGCGGAGCTTTTGTTCTTTGCAAACGCTGCCTGGGAAATATATATTTGCAGGTTTTTCGGGAAAATTTTGAAGGAGTTCGGAGTCGAGAGTAGGATACTCTCGGAGAATTACGATTTCATAGCGTGACTGCACAAATCTCTTTGAGCTTCTAAAGTGCGGGAGTAAAAGAGTTTCAGAAATTGAATACGAATATTCCACCGTTATTTATCGTGCGTTAAATTTTAATTTGAATAGTTACTTACGCTCGTTATTTTAACAGAGCTCTGTTGCTGTACTCACCTAGAACACAAAGAATAGAGTAATTAATTTATGCACGTGTATTATTCAGCTTAATAGTTTATTCGATAAATAAAGCGAGATTATATAATAACGATAATTGAATTAAACTGCATTAGTAAGTTATAATATTAATTATACTAAATATTCAAATCTCATCAATAGAAAATATCAATAACAAGTCAAGTTACTGTCTACTTTTCAACCATTTCAACTTTCAATAATCGCGGGAATCTCAACGCGAATGAAAACAGTAGAAGCACTACTCAAATCTCGACTCCGAATTCCTTTTATTCCAACAGACAATTCCCCCCATAAACCTCGTCTCTCTCTCTCTCTCTCTCTCTCTTCGCGAAGCCACGCAAACACATCGGAACAATTTTAATCAGACGAACCCCCGCCCCAAGTTCGCGTGAAGTTCGGCGGGGCGTAAGCGTCGCCGAGAACAAACGCGGGGGGGGGAGCCCTCGGGTTTCCGAACTTTAAACACACCTAACCCCGCGCGGCGGAATTCAATCATCGAAAGACGGGTGTAGGTACGCGCGTCTCTCGTCACCGCGACTGTCAATATACGAATCCAAGCCCGTCGCGTCCCCCTTCTGCTTTTTAATTCGGGTCGGAGTCAAGTGGCCGATGAGCTTCTTCGTGTTACGCGACGCCCCGATAAAGTTTGACGCGAGGCGAAGCAGAAGTGCGGGAATATAAAGCGCGGTGAAATCCTTGCTTGCTGCCGAATCGCTTTTTTGGGGAGGGGCGGTTTTAGCCTCGTATTTGAATGTTTAAAGGAAAGTGGAAAGGAATATAGTCTTCTAGAATGTCTGCAAGCCTTACTCCTACGATATTCGTTTTAGATTTTCTACTCTCGCCCTGGATGTAACATAAGGTTTTAGGGGCTATTTCGACCATTACCTTTTCTATTAGCGTTGAGAACGTCTGCAAGGCGTACTATTGCACAAAATCTTTCTAAAATTTAGTTTTTTAGAGAATTGCTCGGAAACCTTTCTTGCCGCAATAATCTTACAAAACATCGCTCCCGCAAGAAAGTCGTTTGAAGCACTTTACAGCATTTTTTTTTATAAAGACTATAGACTATAGATAAAATTATGCAAGCAGAAAATCCTCTTCATTTAATATTTATTCGAACGTACGTTAAGTCGAGAAGTACTTTATTGAATATTGCAGCAATGTACATTGAACGTGAATTAACAACTCTTTTAAAACAGAAGTGCTTTACATAGAAATTACCGGTGCACTTGAACCCCAAGTGTATTACAGCCGGCCCTTATTGTTCATATTTGCAGCAAAAGTCAGCGCGAAAGTCGTAAACGGGGGAAATTGCGAGGGCCGCGAGGCGAACTCGCGAAAGCTTTAGGAAAAAGCTCCGGAAGATTGTGGCAAGGAGGAAGTCTTTCACCTTAAGGTATATACAACGTATTTCTATTTCGTTTCTCGCCGCGGGATTTGAGTAAATAAAATAAGGCGACAGATGCGCTAGAAAGTAAATGGGGGATTTGGATTAGGCGGACTTGACGGGGAAGCGGTTGCACTTCGCGTGTAGGGATATTCACTTCCGAGGATTCGAAATTTTTTGTAAATTCAGTTTTTAACTGGCTTAGAAGATGAGGTGTTTTTTTAGTTTTGAAAAAGGATAAGGCAAAGGGTAAATGTTTAATTTGAATTGTGGGCTCTAAAGAAAGAGTCTATAGTGATAAGAAAATTTATTTAATCGTTAACTTCATTTGAACATTTAACTTCGTACTTTTCTTAAACTCTGACTTTGCACTTGAAACTTTTGAATAACTATTCATTCAAAGAGTTACTTCAGTCAGTAAATGGTTTTAAACCGAATGTGAAGACCTCAAAAGTTACACAGACGTGCAAAGCGCACTTCAATTTTATTATACATCAATCGTTTGAAACGTCTATCTACTGTCAATTTTGAATGAACCCAAAATTTCAAAGTGCTATATAGATCTATATAAAAAATATCGTAGCGATATTTCGTGCAAAAGGGCTCTCAAATCATTCGCTCTTGACTTTTGTGCTTGTAATTCCTTTTTCAACTTTTACATAAAATTTTTTGCCGCGACATGTTTTTACATTCCTATAAAATTAGAACATCTCTAAAAATCGTAAATTCAAAGGTTTCGAACTCTCCCTGCCTCTTAAAACTCAAAGTTCACATTCAGCCCCCCCATGAATACTCAACGATATAATGCAAACTTCTTCGCTCCTCAAGACACCCTCCGACTTTCTCCCCCAAAAAGACGCATCCCTAACGAGCCGAATCGCATTTCCATCCTAAAATCGGCGAGCCCCGTCAGCCGAGAATCCACGGAGAACCGTCAGTTTTTAATAAACGCACATAAGCGCCGCACTGGAAATTACGCGCCGGCCGAAGCTCAGCCGCGAGGCTCCGGCGGCGTATCGCGTTTACGCGCGAGCGTGTCCCTCGGCTCGTTATTCCGATTGATTCCGCGTCTCCTTCGGCGCGGCGGATATGCAGTTTACACAGCGGACGGGGAGTGGAAACGTCGCGCTCTCCTGGCGTTTTTTTTTTTTCGTTTTTTTTTTTTTTCATTTTTCGAGCGCGTGCGCTTGATGCGCCGTCGATTCGTTACGTCCGCCTCGATTATTCGAAAATATCGAGCGCGGAGTCTGATCTCCGCGCGCCGTGTCAGGTGGCTCGTTTTTCGAACTGTTTTTTGCAGGTTGTTTTTTTTTTTTTTCAAGTAGCGTGCAAAACGTTAATTGAGAAATTTAATTGAGGTGCGGGGAAAGGTTTTTAGATAGCTATAAAGAAGTTGGTCGACTGAGTGTCCAATGGGATTTTTAGTTTTTAAAAGATTCAAAGTCAACATTTGTTTCATAGGAGCAAAAAGTTTCGCCTTTTACCTCGACGTTTTTAGTGCGTAGAATCGTGCAATACTTTCCGGCTTTATAATAGCTCCCGATTGCCGCAACCACCGTCAAAACTCATTTTTTTTCGCGCCGCTCAATGTCGCACCAGCGCGTTGATCCCGTTCGGCGGTGACTTAAAATATTTAGGGCCAATTTGCAAGTTGACCGCGCGGCGGGCCTTAAATTACAATGATAAATATGCATACGGTTCTGATTAATGTATCAAATTCCCAACCAAGCTGCCGCCGCCGTGTCTCCCGCGCTGCACTTCGGCTTAAACACATTCTTGAAAGTGTGTCATCGCGAATAAATCAGGCACTGCCCCCCCCCCTGTATACGTTGCCCGGCCGCGTTAACTCTATTAAGATATTGAGAAGCTGAAACGCTCGCACGGTCCCGCCGCCGTTTCAATTTGCATTTTCGATCTAGATTGATGCCCCCCGCGCATTTGCGAATATTAGAAAGTTTCGCTTTTGAAATTGTAATTTTATTCGTGTTCGCGCTCTCGGCGAGATAATCGTCTCTTTAATGTTTTGAATTACTTACGACAAAGTAGGACAGCGGGAAATCAAGTGATACTTTTGTTTTTCGTGCGACACGAAGGGCTGCGTATATTTTGATAATAACGTTTCCTTTTCGTGCGGAACTGCTGTAAAGCTATATAATACACGCTGATTAATCTCTTTATTACTCAAACGCAATTTAGAACTTTTCCCCCTCGATCGGAGCGTTTATCAAAGCCTTTGCCGAAAAAATCTATGCGCTCGCACACAACGCGAATCTACAAGAGTTTCAATTAGAACGTCGCATAAATCCTCGTATAAACTTTCGCAATCCCGGAGCTTAAGCGGTCTCTCTCTCTCTCTCTCTCTCTCTCTCCCTCTCTCACATGTGGCCGAAATGCGATATCTGTAGCGAATAATTGAAATTAATGTCAATTCCAAGAGTCGCCACATAGCCGGACGAAGGCGGGAAAAAAGTCTGGAGCATTTATTTCAAGAGTCGTATATATACGTTCGAAAATAACGCTGGAGAGAGAGAGAGAGAGAGAGAGAGAGAGAGAGAAAGAGCTTTAGTGATTCCGCGGATTTAGAATGCGGCACGTTTCATTGTTTTCGCGAGCGAAATTCAATAAACGGAGCTTTACCCGCGAAAACTGCCGGCCGCTGTTTGACATCTGACAATTATATTCCCCCCCGAGTTCGTTATCGGTTTATCGCGCGAGCTTTCCGAGAAGCGGGGAAAACAAAGCCGAGAGTGCGCGCGAACGCGTTTTTGAATTTCAAATGCCAAGGGCAGAGGGGAATCGGGGGGGAGCCGCGAAGATTTTGAAAAAGTACGGAGAATCGGCGAGTGCAATGTATTCTCGCGAAGGGCGGAATGCATAGAATGACAACTTGTTCTTTTTACATGGATTGAGAATTTCATCGCGGGGAAACGCCATTTTCGTCTGGAGCTGGAAGAAAGCAAATTGATTTCATGCATTCGCTTGCTCGGCGGAGTTCTCGAAATGCATGTGTGTACTGTAAATAAAAATGTGAATATGAATGTCGAATATTTAAATAAACAAAAGTTTTATGCATCCTATAGAATACATAAAGCGGAATATGAATTTTATCAGAGACCTTTTTTTCAGACCTTTTTTCAGGCTTTTTTCAACTGCTATATAATTTATATACAGTAATTTTCTGAAACAATAAATTATTAATTTTCTAACTAATGGAAAAGTTTGCAGAACTCTTAAAACTAGTACGACTAAAAAGCAGTCATTCGAAGCAACATGAACAGTCGGTTTGAAAACTTTTCGACGTAATCGTGTAAAGCCTAAAAAGTTCTTCGCGAACGGTACCGGATATTTCAACTTTTTTTTTTTATATCTGGCAGATTTTGTAATTAAATAAATGTAGTTTTGAAACATTCTCCACTTTCCAACTCAGACGACATATCCCAAAATCGTATATACGCACTTTATTAAATAAATTCTTTTATTATTCAAACGCAATAGTTCGCGTCCATATTCTTATGAATCCAATAAAAAATGCAAATCGAAGAAAATAGAAAAAGTCGCAGAAGAATGCAATCTCCTTCTTTCGCAGCAAGTGCAGAATGCAAGCCCGATATCACGCTGTTAGATGCCGTTCATTGTTGCCCATCTGAGCGGATCGCTTTAACCTTGGCTCGGCCGTCAGCTTTCCTGAAACTATATAAATTTTCAAGCTCCATTGCTCCCCGTCGCTTTTGCAGAAAAAGCACGCTTCAATAACCATCCTCAAATGTATATCCAGCGTTCGAATAAATCCAGATTTTAAAAAGTCCCGGTCTCTTTAAAAGCCGGCGGAGCACTATTTTCCATCCCTTAACCCAGTTGCATGCATAAACGTCGCGCGGCGCGCGGGACGGCAGAAGGAACGAGAAATCGCTCGCGCGCCGAAAGGCAAAAAACTGGAAAATCCAGAGCGGAAAAAGGGGGGTATATCGCAAATGCCGCTGCATCGAGCGCAATGGCCGTAAAACTGCCGGTTTTTTAAGGCGCCGGAGTCGAGGCCAGACGACGCGCGATAGGTTCTCTCTCTCTTTCGCTTTTGTGCGTCCCGTCTATATAGGCGTAGCCGCGCCCTTCTTCTCGGTCAGCGGGGATGACAGGCGCCGCCGAAGGTCTTCGAATCTTTTGGAAAAGTGCACCGAATGCGTTTGTCAGTTTACGAGTTTGCCGAGCTTTTACGCAAGATTGCGGCGCGTTTGGGAGGTAGAAGTCAAATTTAGCGTATTTTGTTCTGTTAAACAATTTACCTTGGTATATTTTTTACTTACTGTGTGAAGCAAGATCACATCTTTAATATTAAACGATTACTGTCTTTTATACGTGTACTGTTTTTAAGGATTATTCGTTTCGATGTTATAAGTTTTTAAAGACTTAAGAGTTGAACCCTTTCAGTCATCTGTTCTATAGAGAAGATAGATCATTAAATTTATTTATATAATACTGTAAAGCATATTTCGAGGTTTAAATGCTTAATTAAGTTTAAGTTTTACTCAAGTAATTATGTGCAAATGAATGTTAGACTTTCTGAATTTTTACAAAGATTAAAATCAAATAATTATAATATAATTATAATTATAATTAAAATCAAATAATTATATGATCCAGTTTAAGAGCAATTACTGTACAATTTTAGATCTTTCTACTTATAAGCAATTTTTTACCTATTCTAATGACTTTGCACGTATGTCTACTTTTATTAACAACTTCTAAAAATATTAATTAAAATTTGATCTCACGGTTAGATCGTTTCAAATTATAAAGTAGTCCCAATTATTGGCTCCCCAGAACGTAACTATTAAAAGTTTAGCTGAAATAAAACTTTTACTAATATAAAATTTTTAATAATAATATACTTAATATCAATTCTTTAATAAAAAATCATGACTGAAAGGGTTAAAAGAGTTTAAATAAGCTGCATTTAATATATTTAATAAAATTACTTACTACTACAAGCGATTGTACATATAGAGACCATATTGAAATAAAATATAAATTTGTGAAACCCATTTTTACTTAGGTTATACGTTCTAAAAGTGGATGGGTCATTTACCTCTCAAACGTAGCTAATTATAAAAGGCACTTTAACAATTTTAGACTTTACGCTAAACTATACGAAGAACAGACTAATTCAATATTTCAGTAGATATTTCTATTCGCACGCCGTAAGTTCTAAGGTGAAATGTTTCCAAAGTAAACGCTCCATAATCTTACAGGTAATATGATGTTCGCCTGCCGTTAATAAGCGAAGCGTCGAGATCGATAATGATCCACTATCCAATTTATATTCTATTATTACAAATTCAAAATTAACTTTTGCTTCCGCTTGTTACGGTAATTAACTGCCGCAATTACTTGAAAATTGTGTGGTTTCTGCTTAACGAACGCGGTAATTATTCAAATTTCAATACCAGCTAACCGAGAATTTAATAGTTAGTACACACGGCTTCAGTGTAAATGTCCGCAGCACAAAGTAATATTTACTTAACAGCCCTTCTCTATTTTTCGCCGTTCAATGTTGTCATTTTCTGCACGTCAGTATTATTGTTTAGCATTGGAATTGTCAGTTATATTGTGTTGGTTCAACAAAATTGTCATGGAGAATCAATATGTTTCATTTTATCTGTAATGCGTAAATAAATAATGTGAAGTATACTAAAAATGGACATAGCAAATCATTGCTTAGTCTTTAATAAAATTTCTTAGGAAGCACGTAATCGTCAAATTAATAAACCACTTCCACGCAATATTCAGTTCCAATTCTATAAATTATAAGCTTCGAACATCAATTCCAACGCACCGAATAGTTCTCGCAATGCATGCACGAGCGCGCATTAGTATTCATTTCGCGCATCGCGAGTGTAGTAAGTTAGCGCTGTTTTGCAGCATTGTAAGCTAATGCTAATCCGAATTGATCTGCGTATATCATTCCGGAAGACAGTAAAGCCTCCGCGATTTTTTATCTCCCACCGTAACAATAAAAAGCACGCCGTAACAATGCAAATCGAAGTCCCCCCGGCCCAGTTTTCAAAACTAAATTGCATTCAAAGGCATAAAAGCGCAAAGCAGAACTAAAATTTCAGAACGAAACCAGCCAATCCCCGTCTCTACACGTCATTTGCCTCAAAAGAAAAACCCATCCACTAACCAACCCCAGCCGACCCCCCCGAAAAAAAATCAGAGCAGCTCGTATCAACTCCGCGGCCCGTCCTCTCTCTCTCTCTCTCTCTCGGGAGGGTGTGGTTGCAGGCGCGACGTACCTGCGGACGCAGCTTGATATTGCGATCGATAAAAACGCTTCTCGCGCGCGGCCCTCTCCCCGGCCCCTTCGCCGCGCGGCGCGTTTATCTTCCTCGCCGAGGCTGCCGCGTGCTTCCTCCGTCGATCCTCCGCCTGTCCGGCGCGTCGCCGTCGCCCCGCTGCTTTTACGCGCGAGCTGAATTATGTAGTCGGGCGGCAGTCCGCTTGATCGATTGTTCGTTAATTGAGTTGGACTTTGGCCGGTTTCGAGGGGGGCGCCGCGGAGCGATGCGGCGATTGCTGCGCGGAGCTTCGGAGGAGGGGCGTAATTCATTTTTAATGTTAAGACGGAAGCGAATGGATTTGGAAATGATGAGAATTCGACGTAAATTTAAGTCTGCCGGAGATGTTTTCTTTTATGCCTTACTTCGGTGAAAAATACTTGAGTAACAAGTATTCTAGCTTTGATTAAACAAGTTAGCGGCACGAAAGTTTAATGAGTCGTTTGAGAAACAGAGTTGATGAGCCTTTTAAAAAGTCTTTCTAAAAGTATTCAGTGCACTTAATGAAGAACGAAACTAAAACTACTTTCAGTTGTTTTAATCATTGAAACGATAACTTGCACGGAATACAAAATGCACCCTCACTCTTGTTTATATCCAGTCCATTTTCTTAACTCTACCTAACAAATAATCTGCATACATTTTTCGCGCTCGCCTCTGTGAAACGCTGATGTTTACAAAAGTCGCGCAAACCAATACCTTTGCCCGTCCAATTACCCAGTACTTCGCCGAGAGAAGTTCGCTCTTCGTCACGAAAATTGACCCTCTCGTCCGGCGGAGCAGTTCGAATGAAATTACGCAGCAGCCATTGACGAGCAGATGTAACGGAGCGACTATGTATAAAAATAATCGCCTTGAAAAGTCACGCGCGTCGCTTGATGGGCGCGAGGCAGACCCGCGGAAGAGGAAGATTTACGCCCGAGGAAGTGGCTTAGTTGGATTTACCAAGTTTGCTTATAATTGCGCCAAAGTTCGTTACGTGTATCGCGCAAACTGGGTGTGGGTCCCGGCTATTGTCCACATTGTGGAAGGGGAGAAGTCGGCGCGCAAGTTGCGCCGCCGGGTGCCTCGTTTATTAAATAATTGGGCGTATAATTGTTCGAGTATTCATGCAAAACTGCAAGTCGTTCGTTTTATTTAATGGATCGTGCACTCGAGTCCTTTTTTTTTTTGTTGCTCGATTCATATGTAAAGTATTTACATTGCGGAAATCGAATTCAAAACTGCGTTAGAAATGAATAATATCAGCGCAAATAATAATAATTATTATTATTAAAATAATCGTTAAACTTTAACTTCATTTCAAAATAATTTTTACAAGAAGGGAGTCCTGCATTGATTACCGTGATTTTCATGGTAATTTCGATGCATGAAACCGATTTTGCTGCGTCCATTGTGAACTGAATTTCATAAAATCACGCTTGCTTTTACCGAATTGATCGTCTAGCATATAATAAAAAAGGTGATCTATTCTGCAGCATTTGCCCACATTTCTATAACTCCTCGCCCGCCCGTTCCCGCAATTCCGCCAACCCAAACTGTTCGCTCATCCGGCCGTGTTCTCTCCCCCCCCCCCCCCCCCCAGGAAAGAAAGAAAAAAGCCCGGGGGGACAGACAGTTTACGCGGCCTTATCGTAAACACAACTGTCGGGCAGCAAACAGAGCGCGAAAGGAGAGACAAAAGCGAAAAAGAGAGGCACTCGTCGGCTCTCTCTCTCCCTCTCTCCCCCTCGGTCCGAGCGAAAAATGCTCAATCGCGCGGAAAGCCCGGCTATTTTCCTCCCCCGAATGGATCGCGCGCCGCTCGGCCGAGCGCTTCGATCGCGCATTCGTCAAGTCCGAGTGGTCTCCGCGGCCGAGGAGTCTCCCGACTCGCCGCTCGGACGTCTTCGCGTTGCGCAATGAGCCTCGCGGCGGCGGCGGCGGCGGCGAAGTTTCGATGTACGACTTCGTTACATCAGCCCGGAGTCTCTGTTGCTGCCGGGCTGCTTTGCGTGGGTCGCGGGGAAGTGACTTAGTTTTGCAGTAAAGAGCTGCCCGCGGCCAGGGCTGTAAAAGTTCGCTTGCTTTTCGCGAGTTAGGAGGTGAGCGCCGGAGTTTTAAAGGGTTTATTTTTATTGCCGATCGCGGAGGGAGCCCCGTCTCGTTGGGTTGAAGCCACACGTGACGTCATTGTATAGAGTAAGTTTGATCTAAGGCTTTCTTAACTTGGTGTATTGTATAGTTTCTTGCACTGAATCAATATATAGCTTCAATTTTTCCAATTTGTTTTATAACGCGCTAAAGTTTCCTTAGAGTATACAGCTCGGAGTAAATAGCGGCACCTTTTCAAATCGACCGAGAAGTTAAGCTGGAAGGAGAAAGAAAGGCGATTTAGAAAAAGGGCTTTTATCAATGTGCTTTACAGAGACGTTTCTTTTGGAATTAAAAGATTACTTAGATCTTGCAATTTCTAATCGGAAGTAAAACTTTTAATTTAGGTTATTTAATTATCTTATACTATTCGTTACAAATAGGATGTATTACGTTGGAAAATGAAAAATCATGCCGATGTTTTTATAAGACGTTATTTTAGTGGCAGTAACATATGACGGGATTATTGAGTTTCCGAACTAACTACATTTTGCTGCCTATTTTCTGCAGCTGCGCATGGCGCCTCCTTTCTAACCTGTCACAAGTTTAATGGTAATTTTCGCAAGTTTCCCATGAGGTGAACGGGATCAAATTTTGCTTATTCAAAGAGCGTTTTCGAGTTCTAGTTTTCGATAAAGTCGCAAAGAAACTTTTCATTAACTTTTGATTAGTAATTCTTTCGATGCAATGCAGTTTGTTTGTATTCGACGCCGGATCTTCTTATTATAAATTATTGCCTTTTTTAAATAAAAATTGAAATTTATTGGAAATTAAATTGTAACGATTGGTAATAAAACAAACTAGAAGGGGTAAGTATCTGGGCAGTAAATTATATCTCGTTCATACTTGAACCTACTATAAAACCTATAAATTTTTTATGATTTTTTTAAGTATGATTGTTTAAGCCGAGTTGGATCGCGTCGAGTCGATCTTAAAGCAGGTTTGAAGTTCAGTTTTAAAACTTCTTATTTGACTCCGGTCTCGCGAAATAATTTTAAACTTCGTTGTCGTCCGTCAATCGCGAAAAAACGAAACGGAAACTTTTTTAATAAAATCTCACGTTCGTCAAACTTTTAAAATACTCAATAGCTTCCTCAGACTTTTGAAAAAACACTTCAGAAAATTCTGCTAAAACATCAGTACGCAAAAAAGTATTTCCATTCTTTAAATGTAATACCTTTTCTCTTAACAAGACGCATCAGCGATCCAGTCAAAACAGATACTGCAAACGTTCCTCGCCTCTCGCCCAAATAACCCATCGACTCCCAACGCCTCTCCCCGGCATCTCCCGGAGAAGCCGCAAAAAAAGCACACATTCCACCGTCGGCCGGAGGATGAATCATCGCCGCAAGCCGAGGAAAGCCAAGACAGGCGGAGCCGCTTTCAACGGTCAAAGTCCCATCGGCATGTGCATCTCCTCCTCCTCCTCCTCCTCCTCCCGTCGGCTGTTTCGCGGCGAGGAATGCAGGCATCCGTGTCAAGATCAGCGGCGGCGGCCGAGTTAAGCTTCGACGTGTATTTCGACCGCGCGGTGCGGCTACGGGGAGAGAGAGAGAGAGAGAGAGCTTCGATCCCTCGGCGTATTTACGGCCTTGCCGTTCCGATGCATTTCGGGCCGGCTTTAGCGAAGCTAAGCGGAATTGAAATTCGACGGGGACGTTTTATTGAATTTTTAGTGATTCGGACAGCACTCTGCTGCCGCGAGCTCGAAAATTTGGCACTGATTAATTTCAAAAGTGTAAGTGTGACGGAGGAAGAGCGAGGGGGCTGCCTGTAGTTGGCATTAAATTTGAACGAAGCGTAGACGTATGTGGACGAATGTTTGGGTATACTTTAGGTTGTAAACTAAGTGAATTTCTGGGCTAAAAGCTTATAATAACCCAATAAATTCTGAAATTTAAAAATCATTAACATCAATCCACCTAAATAATTATGAAATCCATTTTATGAACGTTTATTAAGCTTTGGCGAATCAATAATCAATGTCAAAAAGGTACTGTATTTTGAGAATCTTAGAGTATGACGGGAAGTGTACCAGTCTGATCACATCAGGGCTTTATCTACTGAAAATGAAAATACGCAAACATAATATAAAATACATTATTTTTTATACTACTTAATAAGTTATTCATATGATCATAAAACACCTATCCCGTCAACAACGGATAATTCCCTTGCGACGAGGAAAAATCAAACTCTTGGCGTACAGTAACGAAATCGCTTCGAAAGCAGATAAATCTCGAACGATCCGCGAGAGCCTCGCTGCGCAGCTGTCGGACTCGCGAAAATTCCCTCGATCTCTCCTTCGAGCGTCCGTCGTTCCTCTCTTTTCCGATCGCCTCGAGACTCGCGGCGACGGCGGCGGCGGCGGCCGGTTAAAAATACACGCCCGCCGTCCGCCCCCTTCTTCCGCCTTTTCGACCAGCGGCCGACGCGCTCCGAGAGAGCTCGCACGAGCCTCGGAATTTTATCGATCGAAATTTACGAGCGCGCGCGAGGCAGATGCCAAGAGCCTGGCGGCGGCGCTTTTTTCTATTGCTCTATAGAGGCGGATTTCATGGTATTTGGAGGAATTGAATAAAGCGCCTTCTGTAGTGTCGCGATCTTTCTCGAGGTCCGAGTGCGTACGAACAGTTTTTAAATATAAAAGCGATTGACTTTATAAATAGAATGGGCATTTGAGAAACTGAGATGATCGAGTATTAAAATTGAGGTAATCGCGATTATGAACTTGAAGTAAGCTTACTCGAAAATTTTGGGCGACATTTAATTGTGGATTTCGTATTCGAATGAAGTTGCGAAAGTTTAGCAAATGGAGGAAGCATTAAAAAATTATTTAAGACCATTATTTTGCACAGAGTTATACAAATAGTCTCCAGCTCGGAGCTTGAACGCTTGCGCAAAAGTTTAATTACTTTAAGAACAATTGGAAAAAGTCCGTTTGCAAGAATCGGCGAATCCGCTCAAAGATAAACACTTGTGTTTACCGAAATTTTACGCAAACTTTTCCCATAAAACCGCGGATGTTGGCGGCATTATGTACATTTTCCTGCGCCACCACAGTAAACTTTTCTTTACTGTATGCAAAAACTTTATCGCTGCGCCTTTCCGCGCAAATATCTCCGAAACGACGTGCAATATAAAAACTGAAATGTCTGCTCTCCGGCGAGTCTTCGCTGCAATTTTCCGAGGAAAAACATTTATTAGCATCGAAACCGATTTTTGCTTAGCGCCGTTACTTCTTGTCCAAAGTTTTACGGATTAAAGTTTCGTCGATTAAGGTAGTTCTACACTCAAAGCCAAATGGTTGTGAAGTTGATTAACGTAGTTTATAAATATAGATATACAGAACTGCGTGAGGCGTGCGCCATATTTTAGAAATATAGATATACAGCACTGCGCCGAAGTAAACAAAAGGTGACTTTTTACGTATGATTACATTATTAATTAATTTATAGCTAAAATCACAGGCTCTGAATGCATATTTTGAAAACAGGTATATAATGCTTGAAGATTTTTCTACTGGGTTAAATTTCATTCAGATCTTGTCGTCAATTGCTGAAATATCATAATGTGAAGAGCGAAAAAAATCCCATTCCGCATAAGAGCCCGTGTTAAGTCGCTAAAAATTGAAACATTTATTTCTCGCCTTGGAAGCTGCGAACGTTTTTGAAATTTTAAATACAGCTTTTTTATAAACTAATCTGCTATTTTCTAAAGTTTCATCTCATTTTTGTCGTTAATTGTCTAACCGCTGGAACTACCTTTAATGAGGAGTCCAGAACTTTTTTAATGCATTTAAATTCACGTTTAAAAATTTTTTCTTTTTGTAAAAAGCTTCATTAACGTATAATTCTTTCCGGCGAACTGCCCTGTCAGCTGACAAAGTGAAATGTAACGACAAACAAGCTTTTTTTTCTAGATTAATTATACCCCGCAAAAGGCCCACTTGGCAGAGCTTGCAAAACCTGCATTTACATCCCTGACAATTATTTCCTCTGCAACGCCCTTTGCAGCACCGCCGAACAATTAAGAGACTGCCATTCAATCGAAGACAAACGCATTACAAAGAGTCTGAAAAAAGTCCGGTATCGACGAGAGGCCGCATAAATATTCAGGCATTTAAATTTCTTAATTTCCCGGGTCGTTTCCGAGTCGACGTCACGCGAGGGGCGCAGCAGTAGTTTTTCCTCCTCTTTTCTCGCGGCGACAAACTGCGCGAGTCATTGTCTCCGCCTCGCTAAAATCTGTTTGATGTTTCGCGCGGAGAGGGACGAAATGAATGGCCGACTCTCAAAGTATTACCGCATTAATGGATTGACTTGCTAATGAGGACATTTGCCATTCAAATGCCCGGGGGAAACCGGGAGAAAGGAGGGGGGGGCGAAGTTTTAAATTCGCTCCGGTTGAACGCGACGATTTGCAGGAGGCGCCGAAGCGGTGGAAGGAGGTGCTCCCGTTTTTCTGGGGGTCTAAAGGGGGATACTCTCGCACACCTTGTTTGTCGAACTTATCGCGACAATTGGTTTGCTCGGGAACCGATGCCGTTCTGCTTCTTTTTTTGCGGTGGAGCGAGAGATAGCGAGAGCTGTTTAGTCGCCGAAAGCTTTGTTTATTTAAAATTATTCTCAACGTTTGAATGAGAGGATGTCCTGATATTTATAAGACAAGGATTCTGTTTGTTATAAATGAATTTCGATATTTAATTAAAACCGTTATTTTGTCAGAAAAGGAAAGTTATGTATAACAAACAGAATTCCTTTTCTACTATAATAAACGGGAATTTATTTCAGTCAACTATTGAGAAGAATATTTCTCTTACTGGAAAAGGATCGTTTTTTCAGTGAAGAAATGACATTACTGTAATTTCTTCACTGAGCTTTTGAAAAACTTGTCAATAAATTTTATGAATCTACAACCCCGCTCGTTTAACGGTAAAAACTACCGACTCCGCCTTAACTACATAGTTTCTTTATAAAAAAAAAATCGAATCCGCGAAACGAACGTCCTCCGAGCGCGAAAGAAGCCCACAACTCACCGAAAGAGATGAGGCCGCTGTTGAGCATGGAGAGCTTGATCTGACTGGGTATGGAGGCAAGGCTCTGTCCGGGGTTGAGGGTCCGCTTCCGGGCCGGCTTCTCGGGCGCCCTCGGGGCGCTTCTGCTCCGGTGGTGGTGGTGGTGGTGCTTCCTGTGGGAGTGCGTGTGCGAGCTGCCGCCCGTCGACGTCGCCAGGGTCCGGTCGGAGCCGCTCAGGTTCGTCAGCTCCCCTGCCGCCGATTGCGCGCGCAGCGACGAAGACATCTGCAAGCAGGGAGGGTGGGACGGTTAATGAAAACCTTTTCATATTTTATGAAATGTATATGTATTTTTTATTCAACGCGACTTTTGTGCATGATAATTTATACACCCGTGTGCTCTGAATTTCGCATTGTTATTTTTTCGAAATTCGAAAATTTTTCTTAATCTCTGGATGCTGAATAGAAATTTATATTTAAATTTTAAACAAATCTTTATATTTAACATACAATTTTCCGACAAACTCTGTTTCAGAATATTTACATCCGAGAGCAAAGTTTTTTAATAAAATATTACATTTTCGTGCTAGTTATCAAAAATTATTCATAATACTCTTTTTATCAAGTATTGTATTATAAGGAAAACAAAACAAAAAACGCAGTGCGATTTTCGGACGGTATACATGAACTTTGAAATTCCTCTGTTCCGCAAGTGCTCGCGTTTCTTCCCAGTCCCTGAGAGCGAGGCTGCTTGAAATATGATGTAGCAAAATTGCTACGTTCCATTAAGCTCATAATTAATCTCCCGCAATTAACGATCCTTCCTTAACCCAACGCAGAACCGAACGCCAACGGTTACACCATTCAACGGAGTTTAAATCTCCCATCATCAGCATCGAACGCACTCGGCACGTTCTCTTAATTAAACGCCGCATTCGACTCTCGAGTCCCGTTCGCTCCGCGTCGTTATTATTATTCTCCGGCGGCGACAATGCCGCGCACTCCAATTCGCAAGACGGGAAAATCCCACCGCCGTCCAAAATGAAGGCGGCAACCTTCCTCTGGAAATGATTAAACGCAACCGCCACCGCGATCCCTTATTATCTCGTCACCGTTCATACGTATATCCCTCCTTATGCTAAATAATAACGTGAATTTCCCCCGCGAATAATAATCACTTAGCCGCGGAGTCCTCCGGCTCTGCGGAATTCCGAGCCAACTGGCAGCGAGGCGCGAAAAAGCGGCCGATTTTACCGAGCGGTGCGATAACCCTTTCCTCGCGCGGCGCGCCGCTATTCGTCATCGGGAATTGAGAGAGAGATAGAGAGAGAGAGAGAAATTCCTGGACGCGATGATTTGCCGTCGGGGAAACCGCTAAAGGGGGACTGACAAATTGCCGAGGAGAGACTTTGAGAATGTTTGCTCGGTGCGAGGTGCGAGGCTGAGGCTTCTGACTGCAGCTGCGGAGATATTGTGGACTTGGGATTAGAGTTACGGCTGACGTTCTCGAGTAAGGTCGGGATGGATTTCGTTGCGAAGACGAAGTATTAGACGCTTCTGGCGGGTGGAAGGTCGGCCGCTTCATTATCTCAATTTAAGTCGATGCTTGTAAATAGCGCTCCTTGTTGCTTTGTAATATTTACACGGACCAAACTACAGCGTACTGTTACGTAAACAAACATTAGAAAAGCAATTTCGGTATGATTGTTTAAACATATTCCGATGATCGCTCATCGGCTGTTTTCCGAGATTGAATAGCTTATTGAACATCTCATACATATCGTTCGCCCGCCGTGCGCGAAGCGAGACGCCGAACGGATGTACAAAGCTTCGTCGACAAATACACGCGGCCTACTTGGTCTTCGAGTTATAACTCGATCGAGAGATGCAAGACAATGTCAGCAAACCGGCGATATATAGCGTCGGAACATCTTCGCCGTGCTAATTGATTAGAATAAACAGCGAGAGCTCGGAGAGAAGCAGACGCTGAACGTTTTCATCGAGGACAGTTTCGAAGTCGACTATTGAGGCGGGATATCTTGATCTTTTGTTTATATTTTCGAGTGGATATTGTACTGAAAATGGGAATTATCGATTTCCTCTGCTGGTGAAAAGTGTATAGCAGGGGAGAATAAGGGCATCGAAATTGTTTGCAAAAGTAGGTTAAAGTAAGGTAAGGTGTTCTTGGGATATCAAGTGCTCCTTTCATAATTAAGTGGACGGCCGTAAAGTTTGCAGATAACAATCGGAGATGAAATTGATACGACATCGTCTCGAGTTTTCTCCCGCACCGAATATAATTGTATTGTCGCCCCGAAAACCGGCTAATAATAGTCTTTTCTTCTAATACTCAATTTACATTCGGACGATAATAATTGCTGCACAATTTACCTTGAGCCAGTTTTTTTCCCCTCCAAATTCCGTTTTGATTTCTCAACGTTCTCACGCTTCAAAATGTACAGAACTCGAACTGGTTGTGACAGTCGATTTAGGCTCGGGGCAAAAACATTCTGCCGCGGACACTTCGCAGTAGTAGGAAACACGTGCAAGATATATTTGAAGTGGACCAAGGTGTGCTTCTTTCCTCTGCAATTGATATCGCTTGCATAATGCACGAGAGGCGCGGCAAGAATGAATACATCTGTATCCCTGTCAAATCTATTAAACTGTCCGTGGAAGAAGTCACCAGAGGGAAAATTTAGCTCTCTCTCTCCCTCCTCTAATTAATTCCTTATATCAGCCACATAGCTTCTATAAATATTTCAAAATTCTTCTCCCAACCGCGAACCGTCCGGTTTTACTTTCCATCAATTAAAACCCCCTCAAAAATCATCATCCCCGCGGCTAACCTGCGCCCCGCATCAGCGCGCTTTTCCCGCTCGATCGCCTCGGGCGCGTCTCGCTCGGCGAACTTACACGCACAGGAGATCCCGTTAAAGGCGGGGTAATCCGGGGGCCGAATTTGCCTAACGACCGATATCGCGATTCCCTTTGAGAGCGCGCCTCCAGCCCCGAGCTTACAGGCTGCCTCCTACCGAAGGCCGGGATTACCCACGCGCGGGAATCCGTCTTCGTCAGGCGTCGAAGACGACGACGAGCCGCGAGAAGCGCCGGGGATTATTTGTGGAGGCGCGCGATGCGCCGAGAGGCTGAATTCTCGGGGAGGAGCTGCGGCGTTTGCTTCTTTCCCCGAGTCGTTTGGGGTGGAGGTTGGCAAACTTTGTAAACGGAATTATTTTAAATTATTAAAATGGATTCCTTTCGGCGGAAGTTTTCGGAGCTGCGGGAGTTTCTGACAAACGATGTCAATCGCATTGCAAAGAAATCTCTTTCGGAAACTTTACCCATTTATTTTTTAACGAAAAAGAAAGCACTTCCGCCCTGCTCCGTCTTCATTTGCGATCTTTTACCCCGAGAAGTACATTATACACTTTTGATATTTACTCAAAATCACTGTCCAAAGTAACTTTCCATAATAATGAGCGGAGCGACGCACAAACAACCCGGCGAACGCCGAGGCAGCTTGTAATTTTCTCCATAAATTTCTCGTCAACTTTTTACGAGCTAAACTTTCCGGCATAAATTACTCGGGGCGCGATTCTTTCGCGACGCATAATCATCCTGTCGGAATAAAACGGGGCGACTCCGCGATGCGGCAGCCTATGTATACCTGTGCAGCTCTGCGCGCGAGGCGAGCTTTGATTTCCGATCCGCGGGATAGAGTTACAAAGAGCTATTAGCAGGCTCCGCGCAGGACTAAGTGACGGCGTTTGCTCCCGTCTTCTTTTTTTTTCCGCAATTTGCCCCGCGTCGCGCGCTTTTTGCGATAAAAGCCGCCGGAGTTCATTATGCCCGGAGAGCCTCAGTTTATATGGGGATAGGCGAATACGTAATTTTGCTGGGGGAAAGGGGTTTTTTTAAACGGGAAGGTTTCGGTTTAATTTTGAAATTATTATTGCGGATTTTTTCTGCTATTGTTAGCTTGAATAGGGTTATTGTTGAGAGAAGCGCTGATGAATGTTTTTGAATTTTATCGTGAATTTTAAATAAGTTGCTTTGGAATGCGAAGGTTCATTCTTACGTAAATTCTTGTTTGCTAAATTTCTTAAGCACCTTGCTTTTGTCCTTTTAAATATAAAAGATTTTTAAGATTAATTTATTTGAATTTTATTTACTCATTATGTGCTAATAAATTCTGATTTTATTATATGATTTGCTGGCTAAATATAAGACGTCTAAAGTTTAAATGCTAAGCTTGAATGACGTAAATTGGTTTTAGTGCATTTAAAATAAACCTTTTTATTTTCACGTCCACGCATAATATTCAAAAAAAAGACCTCTATTTAAGCACTTCCGGTCGACAGATAAACACTCTGCAACAAGAATAAAATCTGAAGCAACCTGCCGTTCTCTGTACTTCTCGAAGGAACGTACATAGTGGTGTGCGCAAAGTGGCATAATAGTTCTGCACACTAAGTTTATCATGCTAGTCTTTTATTGGTCAAGA
>JAWWEM010046451.1:25175-47127 GCA_035582935.1 Ormyrus thymus
GTACATAGTGGTGTGCGCAAAGTGGCATAATAGTTCTGCACACTAAGTTTATCATGCTAGTCTTTTATTGGTCAAGACTTATTATTAGAACGACTAGGGAACTCGATTTAACACGACACCGAATGCCAAATATTAATTATATAAACATTGAGCGAAATCTAGAAAAAAAAAACACGACATAAGCTTTTTTAGTGGTCGTTCGTTTCTAAACGAACGAAACGACGAAAACAAAGGCGCGCACAATAACATTATCTAATCATTATTGTCGTTGCGCGAAAAAGCGTATTTTGACAGTTAAAGTCAAGGGGAGCACTTGAAATCCATTTTCAACTCTCTCAAAATTTTTCACAATTCACCCGTCCGCTCGAAATACGACAAGTGCAGCCAGTATTTATACCCCGAAGGAGCAAAAAAATCCGAGCCCGCGAATAATTCATCTCACCTTCGTCGGACCCCGACCGTAAAAAAAAAAAAAAACGGAGACCTCTCCCCGCGATCCAAGTCCAGAAGAATCGCCGAGTCGAGAAATAGAAGCTGACTCTCGCGTGCGACTTAACCTTTGATGCCGCGAGTCAAGGCGATTTCCCGGCGTCAAGGTCCGCGCCGAGAGGGAAAAGCTTTATTTTTAAATGCGTTTTGCAAGAGCCAGAAGCGATCGCCCGGCGCGCGCGCGCGGACGGCCTCGCTTTTCCCGGACGCCGGCCGCTCGCTCTCTCTCTCTCTCGCTGTGCTCTCTCCTCTTCGCGATCGAGAGCCCTTTTATTTATTTAGAGCGACGCGCCCGGGGTTTTTTCTTTTTCTTTCTTTTAAGGATGAAAGTCCCGCGGATCCTCGGGAGGCTCTTATTTATTGCCGGCTTGCGGCGGTGCTCGGCTTGCTTAATGTCGACGGCTAAAAATAGAGGGCGACGTTCGCACGTTTGTCCGAGGTATTCGAAAGTGTAATACGGAAAGCGAGCCGGCTCGAGTGCTTTATTCTGCGTTTTTGGGCTCGCTTTATAGCTCGTGGATTTAATGTCTTCGAGAATAATGAAATTTTCTGTTATTTCGAAGTGTTTCGCGGTAAAATGTTTATTAATTTAAAAATGAGCGAAGCTTGTTGTACGAAAACGTAACCTAATACTTTTCTAAACTTTTGAAACTTTTCTAAATATTTGAATAGATTTATTGAGTGTGCCAAGCTAACACTGTCAGTGTTAAATATCCACGAAATTTGTTTTTATTATTTACTCATGAATGTTAGATTTGTAAACTTTTAGAAAACATATTTCAGTTTTTAATTGTTTTTTAGACTTTGATAAAATGAATCCTCTCTTATAAGTAAAATAAATAGTTGATTGCACAAATTACGTACGCTCAGGTTTAAAGAAAATCATTAGCCGTTTAGAATATTGAAACCGTCCCTCTTAAAATTACCTTTCATCTATAATCCAAACTTTCCAAATTATCCTTAACAGCGCAAACAAAGTTGCAGCAAACATATCCAATTACATAATCGCAGCCTTTGCCACGCTAAACACTTCTTCCACCCGCAAAATATTCCTTTACACCCAGCATATCGGATACCCCGCAGCCCGGCGAAAAGCCGCACCACCGTCTCAAGTTCGCCCCCGGCAGAGGCGCGACCCCCGTTCAACTTCGGGAGAGAGAAAAGTCCCCGGCGCCGGGAAGACTCGCTGATAAAAATTCATCGTCGTTCGCTCGACGCGGGATTCGTCGCTCGACGTGTTGTCCGGGACGGCGGAATGCAATTGAAAGGGAAGACTCGTCGGTGTTGCGCAGCTGCGCGAGTCTCTTTTGTCAGGCTCGCCGAGGGGAAGAGGAGACTCGTTTAGCGGATATGGCTGAAATTTCAGGGCGGCGGCGTATAACGTCGCTTTGAGCGACGAATAATTCGCGTTATTCGTCCCGCGGGGTTATACTTCCGTAATTCCGGCGTTGAGGCGCTTCTTTTTCCGAGCGATGCACTCGAGGGTCGAAGATGCGAATGGATTGTGTCGCTCGAGGGGGGGAGAATAATATGACTAATTACGAGTATTGATTGGTGACAAAGGATGCGGTCTGTGTAGTAATTAATCTGGATACTGTGGAATCTAGCTTGTAATGCTTCTTGCCGAGGGATATTGATGTTTGAATTACTTAGAAATTTATTAAACGCGTTGTAGTTTGAAATTTTATTGTGCAATGTTAAAAGTAATGGTAAAAACTATTATTCATGCTTGTCGCGCGAAACGGGCTGAAAAATCGTGAACAATTCTACCCGGGAAAATAATTAAATTAATGATGGATAGTACTAGAATTAACACCTCTCCACAAATTCGATAGTTGATGAATAAAATGAATAGAATTCATTCTCTTCGAGATGAAGTATTTATTGTTATATTGATACCTTTCTGTTCGTTTATAACTAAAAGCGAACAAATGCAACAGGTTACGTTTTTTAAAAAATTGAGAAGATAATTAACAAAAACTTCATCGCTCGACAAATTTTTCCACCGAAATAAGCGATATTTTATATTGATAAAAAGCGACATTATATTCAGTGAGCCTACCCGAGAAACTTCTTCAACCGTTTAAAGACAAGCCATAAAAAAGTTATACGCTCTTAACTAGATTATCGATGGTCACAAAGGAACATCAAGTCTTCCACGCTTACATAAACTATAAACGACGTTTCATAACAGCTTCTTTAATAAATGAAGAATACACGGACACTTAAGAGGGGGGTGCCTACCCTCACTCGCCATTTCAGTCATGCAAATTAACTTCTAAAACGTAGACATCAAAGTCCCCAAGAGCGAGCACGTGTGCCTCTCTCTCCATCCCGACAGTCGCTTATCTTACGTAAACAGAATCGCCTTTTGTCCATTTACGTCAACGACCTCACAAAGAGAGCCGCGGAAGACGGTGGCAGACGCCTTATTTGAAAAAAAAAGCGACGTCTCGCTTTGAGGAGCGAATCTCACGCGCGTCTGTTTGGCTCGCCTGCTTTTTCGAGTGGGAAAAATGAAGGAGGCGGAAGGCGAGGAAGAGAATGATGAGGGATATTAATCCTTTGACGCGCGAGAATGAACGGGAGGGGGTGGGGGGAGGGGGAACTGGCCGCTCGCCGATAAAAGGATTTTCCTGTTGAGGCGCCCTTTCCCTTTTTTGAGAAATGAAATGGAATTTAACGACCGAAAGAAAACGACTCGTTCTCTTTTTTGTTCTGGGTGTTGAATTAGCTCGTTTTTACGACATTGGGATTATACGAGGACGTCTATTTTAAGTCATCTCATCTTCACTTGAGAACAATGTTTCCTGCTAAATATTATAAAGTTAAAATTACTTTCCCAATATTTATAGCACAGCGGGGAAAAGTGTACTCAACCCTTCCTTGCAAAAAGAAAGCAACCCTTCCGAAATAAATTTTCCCCTTTTCCCCGCGAAACCAAACTCATCTGCCGTAAAGAAAGACGAAATTTCAAAAGTCACGACCTCTATACAAATAAAATTAAACTCGTCGCCCTAAACGAAACCGCTTAATCTCCATACCGTTGCCTCGAAGAATCCCCCCCCGGAAAAATCGAAGCCGAAGAAACCCAGCGGAAAAATAACGACATAACTCGCCCGCAGCTCCTCGTGTGCGCGCGCGCCCACGTGGTTATACATCTCGCTCGAGAAAAGAGTCTCGAGGGCCGACGAAGGCACTCAACTTTTTCAGCTGACGCCACGCGCGAGGACTGCGCGCACGAGGACTCATTATATCGCGGTATCGCGAGAGAGCGGCGTGCGCAGCCTCGAGGGGTCGGTCGGAAATTTATGCGAGAGCTCGAGTGGCCGAAAATTTTCGGGAGATCGATTCTCCGAGAGGCGGAAATTTGCATGCGCGCGCGAGGCGACCTTTCTTTTTTGGATCGAAGGAGCGGGGTTTATAGCGGCGATTAAGGGGGGGAATACAGTTTTGAGAGTTGGGATCTTTGAGGAGCTCGTGAGAAGTAGGATGAATGGGTCGGTCGCCGAGTAACGACTTTATTTACAGTCGACGTCAAAGAATTATTCCCTTTGTAATGGAAAAGGAAGTGCAGTCGTATTTGCGCTATTTTCGAAGCCTTAAAACGAGAGCCAAATTCTCGGGAGAAGAGGAGCATTGCTATCTTTCGATTCTATTAGGAGCTTTCGCGACGGCAAAAGTAAATGAAGTCGGAAAAGTCAGAAAAAGGGACGGGGGAGTTTGAATTATAACGTCATGCTTGAATGAAATTGATGTCTTTTGCACTCTGGAAAGGAAAAATCCTTCTTTTCAATTTGTAGAAAATGCATTTATACATATGTTTGAATAGATAAATTTTATAAAAAATTATGAAAAATGCAAGAGTAATTTTATTTAGTTGATTCCTGGATGAATATTCAATTGTAAGCAAGACGCCCCGGCACGAAGAGTATAAACAACACGTTTTTTGTTGAAAATAATTTTAAAACTATACATATTAAACTACAGCCGAAGTAGTAATGAGTTACTTGGAAATTTCGATCTAACATATCAACCGAGTTTGGAGATTTAAGTTGAACAAAGTTTTAATGTATGCATTCTGTAACAGTTTCTATGTAAACTTTGAATTAATAAATAAGGTGATGTAATTCAATCTGTCTTGAAAACCCATATTTGCATGGCTGGAACTTCTAGAAGAACTTATACTTAACTTATGAAGATATACAATGATTTTTCAGTCACCTCTGTGAATTACCACTTAATTTTAATTTACAACCTAGACGAGTTCATACAGATACCGCAGTTATAATGGCAGTAAAGCCAAGGTAAATCGTACTGAATGCGTAACGTTCATTTCTACATTTGAAATTTATATCCCTTCGTTTAAAGACTAATTGAATTGAAATTACGAGTTACAGTGCAAATTTTGAAAACTATTCCATTCTTGCAGCGAATCCAACCAATTTCAAACGGAATAGAATTCTAAAACGTTCCGGGCACTTGCTCTTTAATTAAACGAAAAATAGGTCAATCCACTCGTTAAACTTATTCTTTCGTCAACTATTTCGATGGCTCCAACCAAACTCTCCCCGACGCCGTCCCCAACTTTTCTATCCTCCAGCTCGATCGTTAGCGAAAAGGCCAGGTGCAAAATACAAGTCCCGTAAGAGCTCCATCGGGACAAGTCCAAATATTAATCCAATCGGGTAAGTACGCAACAGTAAACGGCGTCGCGCGATAATAAAACCCGATGTCACGTCACAGACCGTCGAACTAATCCTCCCCGAGCGATAACTCACTTACGCCGCGCGCGAAAACCCGTCGTCGATCCTCTCCGAAACTCCCGGCTCCTAACAATTCAATTAACTCGAAAATAATTCCGGCCTAATCCCCCCACCCTCCCCCCCTGGCACCGCAGCCGCCATCGACTTAAAAAAACCGCTCGACGGAAAGGATCGGGCGTGTGTACTCTCGGCCTTTCGGCCGCGTGCGCCTTTTATTTCATCATTAAGCCCTGGGACTCGCACGTGCGAAGGTCGGCATTTCCATCCCTTCGGGTAAACCTTTTCCGTGTTTATCTTCGGGTGACGAGGGGGGAGGAAATGCGTCCTGTGCTTTTTCCTTCTCTCTCTCTCTCTCTCTCTCTCTCTCTCTTCGTCGTAAATCTTTAGGTCTTACGGAGCTTTCGCCAATAGTCTTGGATGCGTGTGTGTGCGCGTGCGGTTCGTGGTGTTCCGATGGAGTTGGATGGAATTATTTTTCGGCTCTTTTGCGAAAAATGTTTTCGGTCGACGGCGGAATAGATTTTTAGCCGCCGAGTGTGTGGAGTTTAAGGAGCTAGAATTATTTTACGCTTATATTTACGGGGCGGGCAGAAGGCGAATGATGACTTTTGCGGGAGTGCGTATTTAGTACTTGGCCTGCCATTTATCTGCATACAGTATATCTGGTTTTGGTTTTATTTTTTTATACTTTGCATTAAAGTTTAGTTATATACATTGCATCCTTTATTTATTTTCTAGAAAAGGCAGATTAAATAGCTTCAAATAAAACATTTAAACTGCTTATATGATTTTAATGCAAATAATGCAATTTACTTAGCAATAAATCGGGAAAGTGGACTAGGAAAACGGTTTAACTTAAATTTAATTTATAATCCTATGACGTAATAGAGTACTTTGGAAAAAGCAGACGCAGAGTTTTTCTTCATAATTACCGAACGCAGAAAGTTAGTAATAAATTAGAAACACTATTATATTTTTGCATTAGAATCAAGACTGAGATCGAGATTCATTAATTTCTTTCCTCGAGAACATCACTTGATCCTTGAATCATACTTGCACCCCGACCGAACAACCAATATTTCAGACTCCCCCTCGGAGATCTTAACGAAGCGTTCGCCTCAGAAACTCAAGAAAGAAAACCTCCCCCGGAAGAATCCACCGCCAATTACAGCCGAAAGTTTCCTCGCGGATTTTACGAACCGAGTCCTTCCCCGCTCGTAAAAGCAGCGAACGCGCGTAATTTGTATAAAATCCGAGAGAGAGAGAGAAAGGAGAGGGGAGGCGAGAGAGAGAGAGCGTTAGTTTCCCGACTGTTTATCTTGGCGTGACGAACGGGTGTACCTTACTTTATTCAGCCCCCGACGCCACGGACCCAAAAGGCTCTCGGCACCACCGACGATCCACTACTCGTAAATCTGGGCGCGAGAGCGGAGGTTACGAGCTTTTTGCTCCTCCGGGCTCTTCCTCGCGCTCTCTTTCTCTGTGTGTCTTATCGCCGATTTCAGACGAGATCTTCCGGTGTGCTTTGTATGCGCGCGAGGCTCTCCGGCTCGCCCTCTATCAGTGTAAACAGTTTTTCTTTTTTCCTTTCTTTTTCTTTTTTTTTTTCTTTTTGTTGCCCCGCGAGCCTTTCGGCGAGATGTATTTTTCTCGGAGCGGAGAAAGGATTGCGAATGGGGTGGGAGATTTATGACGACTTTTTCGCTTTGAATTATTTTATGCTAAACCGTAGGAAATCGGGAATATGCGTATTGCGTATACGAAAAGAGTGGAGAAGTTAAAGGGGGAAGATAAACTGATAATGTTTTATAATTACACGGAGAAAAAGTTTCAGTGAAAATTAATATACTGTTTAGAAGAGCGAGCACAGACTGCCGAAATCCAAAAAATTACCATACTTTTTAGTAAATTTTAATGAAATTTTAATAAAAATTCGTGTAATTTTATTAAATGTTCCTGAAATTTCAGTAAAATTTATTAAAAAGTATGGTAATTTTTTGGGTTTGGGCAGTCTGTGCTTGCATTACCAGAAAGTTCAGTAATTTCTATTAAAATATTTGTACTTTTTACCGAAATATTCCTCTCCGTGTATATTGTTTAAACAAAATTATCTATTGCTGATTATGACATTATTACGTAAATCGTAAATACAACCCTCCGCTCTTCAAGCTTCCTAACTTTTTTTTTTATTAAATACCTCCAGTCTAAATTTACATCGTAAATGTCGCTTGGAATGCGGGCCGTTATCACGCACGACTATATAACCGCAAATTACCCATCAGTAAATAAAGTTTCGAACCGTCGAGAAGGCCCACCTTTCAAACGTCCATATCGCCTCTTACGACATTAATAAACCGTTCCCTAAAAATCCGTCCAAACACGCCATGGAAAAGGCAGCGATCGTCCCTCTTAAAAGGCGTTTAAAAGGCCCGACGACTCTTCATCCTCCCCCTCAAAGAAAACACGGCTCGATCTTCCCCCGCAGTTATGCAATTTCTCCGCCCGCTGCTGCAGTGGCAAGTGCCTCTGTACAGTTTTTCGCGGGGAATGAGACAAAAGGCTTTGTGCCGCGCGCGAGAAAAAGCAGCTCTTCGAAAAAAAAAAAAGAAAAAAAAAAGGAGAAAAAAAATATTGTCGCGCGTGCGCGCATAAAGGGGCTTTTCCGCGCGACGACGCCTAGGTGCTTCTCTCTCCTTTTGTGTCCGTCGAGGCGAAAAAGGCCTGGAGGATCGTAAACGCGGCGCGGCTTGATCGACTGCCGATGCTTTGTGCTCTTTGATGTCGGCCGATGCGAGGGAACTGCAGATTTTCGGCCCAGAAGAAAACGCTGGTAAATAGCTTTCCGCGAGAGATTCGAGGAAGTGTCGATGGTCGCGAGCATTTATATAATTTCCACGAAATTGCCTCTCTTTAGGTAAAGCAAGCGCAATATACTGTTCCGGGAAAATCTACCGCGGCAGATAGCAGACTGGAAATTGATTGTTTTTGCCATTTTGTTCGAAATTGTTTTACTGGATTTTGCTAGAGCTTCAATATTATATCAATTTCATGGTAAACGTTCTGACGTAAGTGTAATTTTCCGCTGTGATGGGATTGGACGGGCTTGGAACTACTCGGGTAAGTGAAAATTCAGTGCCATTAACTTAATTTCTGCGGTAAGAAATTTACAGTAATTACAAAGAATGGGAAAAAGTATGTAAGAGAAAAGTAAGAAATTTCTTCGGAACTTAAATAATTAAAAAAAAGGATCCATTTTCGAAGCTTTTTTCTATTTCGTGTGTAGAATCTACTTTATTTAGATGCACTATTTTGCCAATTCGAAAACAACAAGTCCGAATGAAACCTAATTTATATTACAAATCAACCAGAAAAATAAGCCGCTAAATCTTTTAAACGAGCACCATAATTTTCAGTTACATAATTCATCGATCGAATCATCAAAAGCTCCTTCCCAACTCCGGCCATCAAAAGCCAATCGCGCCCCGACTAAATTTCCAAGAAAGCTGCAGAAATACTTGGAAAATCCTGAACTCCCTGCAGGAAGCGAAGTGAGAGAGAGAGAGAGAGAGAGAGGTGGAGTTCGCGCCAAGCCGCCGCCGCGAATTTTTCGGGCTCGCAAGCTCGGCGAAAGCTCTCCGCATTTGGCAAGCGCGCGTCGCGCCGCCGAGGCGGGTCTTCCCTGCCAATTTTTGCGCTGACGTTAATCGTTAATCACTTCATTGTCTTTCAGCAGCCGCGCTTGCCTTGCGCCCGGCCGTTGTTATTGGCTCACTTCCGGTTGATCAAACGCTTCGTTGAGAAGCTCCGAGCAGCTGCTTCTTGCGCGGGCGAGGCGCGGAGGGCTCGCTGCGACGCTGATCTCTTTCGACGGTTCTCGGTACTCGCTTTTTTCGCGGGAATTTAGTGGGGTATTTTTAAAAGTACGGCTGCAAGTTGGATTAAGGAAATATTAGAGAGCCGCAATTCCAGCTGAACTAAGTGAAATTTTTGCTAGCAGTTTTTCAGTGGCAGTTCGGATATACGGATAATTCGTTTTTCTGGCCACGGAGTAAAGTTGATTTATAAATAGAACGAGGAATATAAACACAAACTGAAATGCCAACGCGTAAAAGCATTATAGCAGCGGCACAAAAATTTGATTTAATCCTTTCGAATCCGGCAGCTATTAGGCGACGATCAAAACTTTACAAGTTCAAATGCTTCGACGATCTGATGCGTTGAAATTTATTAAAACAGAAAAAAATAGTTTTTGCAGAATCACGCAAACACCCGGACATCCCCTTTTACATTAAAATTCACTATGATTAACAGGTTCGCCAGCGGTTTCGACAGCGCGCTTACAAAAACCAGAAATAGCACCCTTCCAGGAAAAACGTCGATTGCGACTGTTCCGAGATATAGTATATACAGCTCTATCATTACACCGCTGAAAGCCCCTTCGTCAGAGAATAACCCAATTGCAGCGAAACAGTGTCGTTTGTTATTAACTTCTCTTTCGGGAAGCCTTAGCGATTCGTTTTGCGAAAGCGCAATCGATACTTTCTAACGTACGCCGCGCCTACACGCGAGTGAAATGAAGTAGGAGGCACTTTTCAAGTGCGCGGAAATGTGTTATTTGACCGACAACTGCGCAATGGAATTTCAAGCACATTTCCACGCCGAATCACTGCATTCACTGTGATTACACACCGTGAGATTTAAGAGCATTGATCGGCGCATACCAATTGCACGGCGCTACGACCACCGTCGAGTCCACTTGCGCTTACGTCGATTTTATTCTCTTTTTTTTTTAATAATTTCCTTCAAAATCTGGCTAGGCACTACCCGATAGTAATTTTTTACGAGAGAAGGGCAAAGATCGCTGCCGAACCTTTATCTTTTATGATTATCGCCTTTCTCTCTCGTCAATTTTCAAAATACCTCATACCCGAGGCAACCTCCTTCGTCACAGCCCTGCAGTAAAAAGCCAAGCTCCAGCATATGCAAATTCCGCTCTAACTTTCCCTTAACGCGATCTTCAACCCCGAAACCTAAATTCGCGCAATATCGTCGGGCCGCGAATCAAGAAACGTAACTCCGCGGAAGGCCTAATACGCACCGCGGGCAGAGAGAGAGAGAGAGAGAGAGAGAGCAAACAATGGCCCTGGACACTCGGGCTGCCTCGTAATTTCGCCGGGATACACATTCGCACGAGTGCGCGCCCCGAGCACGAATTTACGGCTAATGGTTTTGCGGAAACGGCGCCTGATCATCGGCGACCAGTTATCGTAACCGATCCTCGATAAGCTAAATTGAAAATTGCAGCTTGGGCCGAAGCTTTCGGAGGTGGCGTTGACTTTCGCGGGAGGACGGATGACTGAAAGGGACGTCAGGTGGTCAATAATGGTTATTTCCTACGGTAGAAGTCGACGATAAAAACTGGCGAATTCGTTTCCACTCCGCTGTTGCACCAAAGTGGCTAAGAGAACTTGAATTTTTCTAACAGGGAGTATTAGAAAAAAATATGTGCATTGTAAAGAAATAGCTTATACACGGTAGTAATAGATTATTACACATATTTTCTTTTTAAGATTAAACGTCAACACGTAAACTTGACGAAACGCGCCCTGAAGTAATTTCAATGCACATTCAATCTATTGAAATTCCGTAAATCCATTTAAAGCACAGTATTAATGCAGCTATGCTCGAACTACTTAATTCCGGTAATTCCTATATGCACAATTCAATTGCTAATTGACATGTGACATACCACGTAATTCAAATTAATTCAAACTATTTTCACAAATATTTCGCGAATCAAGTAAGTTGCTTCTACTTTTGTAGGTTTTAAACACTCGTTATTTAATTAAAAAAAACCGATTGATTTCTTTTCTAAAGTGGTACGTAATTAATGCGTACTTTTAACTTATCGGACAAGATAAAAGTACACTGACTGTACATAAGTAAACGTTATTCTAGAATGTGATGATATAATTAAAAAATAACAATGTTAAATGAATATTATTAATATTAATTCACTTTATAATATGTAAATGTAATTGAAAATAAAATTTTGAGGGAATTCAAAGTATTTTACAATAATTTTATAATAATTCTGTGAACAAAACTTATTTGCCTAACTTTAACTTACAAAAATTTCACTTATTCACGAGAAACATTAATTTATCATTTCATCCATCTAAAAAAGAAACAAGACCAACTCAGAATTAGAGAAAGAACCTTATTAGCCCGAGGAGACGGACATTTTTAAGCCCAGCAGAAATTATACGCAACCGTAATCAGACGTTGAAAGGTAATTATTGAGCTTTTAGTGCAGCATGCAAAGATCTTCCCGATATGCATCGCAGCCCTAAAGGTACTAATTGGGTTATGTCCCAAGTCCGCTCGAAGAACGCGACAGAAATTAGAGCGGGAAAATATTGCCGACAGACAGTGGAAGGCGTGTCTCGCTTGCGCCGCTGTCGAATGTACGCGATTTCCCCCGCAACAAAGTTTTTCCGCGCGGAATTAATTTAATTAAGCGAGTAATTAATGGAACAGCTATCGCCGGTTTCCGCGAGTATTCGCGGGAGATAAAATTTTACGGAAATATTTTAATGATCTCGCCTGCGATGGGATGTAACGTTGGGCTCTTTTTCCTGCGCAACTAGAAAAGTGTATAAGAATGAAAATACCGCTCAAAGTACGAGTGAAATTATTAAACGTGCTGTATATGTGCGGTTATAGATGGCTGCGTAAAAAATTGATTCAGTTTCTTGTACATAATGCGAGTGCTGCTACGTTTATCTCGAGAGAAATACTTATGGAAAAATGCAAAGTCCGCTTGAATAATTAATTGATAATATTCGTGCGACAGCCTGGCAACGAAAATTTTAGTTCTTGTTGGATTCATTGACGTTAAGAATAAAAATTTGTGAAAAGTAACAATTTTTTTTTAACAAACACGCCATCTGTGAAAGCTAACATAATTAAAATGTCTAATTTAATTAATTCATTAATCAAAAGGACAAGTCTACCGCATTCACCAGACTTTATTAAAATTTCCTTAATTAAAAGTTTCGCCCGCTAAAACTCATTTTAAAAGGTTCTAGTTTATTTAATTCCCCGCGACTTATTGCAAGATACAAGTTAACATCAGCAGCATCCGCGTTCGGACAAAACCACTGCTCCGTCGTCGGTGCGCCAAGGCTACCTAACCATTTCGGAGCTCCCAGCAAAGTCACACCCCGAAATATCCGAGATCTCAAAGTTCAGTATCAATGGCACGGCGAGAAAAGAACGCGTTCGCGTCGCTTTTTCGAAAAATATCAATTCTTTAGATAATTTGACGGACTCGGAAGACGCGTCGGTCCCTCGGCGAAAATACGACTGTTTTCTCGCGCTACAGCTACGAAATGTTTGAAATGCCATTTGTTCCTAAAAATACGCCGAGGAAAAGCACGAATTTTAAGTTGGAATCGCGATCGCTTTGAAGTACTGTCGGAAATCGCATTTCATAACATTCCCATTTGTTTCTCACCATTTGAACAATATAGATATTTTTTCATTTTTTGTAGTTCTTTTTTCCGGATTTTATTGTAGAAAGCACAATTACTGAGCTACAAAGCTACATGAATATTTATTAAGTTATTTATTTAAAAGTTATAAATATTTATTACTTATTTCAAGGCGGCTGCGTGAATGAAATGAATATTTATTTTTTTTTAATCATCAAGTAATACACCACGTTTGCTTTTGTATTTTTCAAGTTATCATTGCTAAATACACGATTTAAAACGCGGCAGTGCCAGTCTTCTCATTGTTTCCATAAGACGTAAACACATAAAAACTGGGTCTTGACGTGAAAACCAAAGAGTTTCATAAACAATGGAGAACAAAAACAAAGAGCTTTCCAACCGTACATCAGTCGACTGTCTAAAAACATAAAAATTTAGAGCGACTCTTGAAACAAACGAAGATTATCACACTCCCGTACGCGCAAAGGGCAAAGCTGCAACCGTTCCTTCTCCCGAGCCACCTCCAATCCAACCCGACAACACCCCCGAGCCAGCACTGCAAAAGCCTCTCGTCCCAGCAACTGTTTACGCGCCGAAAACCACCGCGAAGAATCCGCTCGGCCGGGAGCGTTCACACCTACCAGGTTCGTTCAACCCTCGCGGGAGTACAACACTGGGCAAAAATTGAGAGAAACAGGCCTAGCCGAACCTACCGTGCTCGTCCCGGCGCCTTAGGCCGGCCGGGCAATTCCGGCACCTTGCAGCTCCTTCTGCACCTCCCGACGGACGTCCTTTTCAATTCTCGGGCGGACCCCCCACTGTGCTGGCCAGTGCGAGGTGTCGGCGGACGATCGGACGACTCGTGGGGGGGAAAGGAAAAGAAAGCAAAAGGCGAGTCCTCGGCGCACGTATATCCCGGGCGTACGATCCGTCGCTCGCACTCACAAGTGGATACGGCCGGCTGTAGTCAGACGCGCGGGGCAGCCGGAAAAAGGCGGATACCGGGCTGGGCTCGCGGAGATCGCGGGGGACTCGCACTCGGAGGGGGAGAGGCGGCGCGCGCGCACACACACGGCTCGCTTCACTCGGTGGAGGTCGGCGAGAGACTGAAGCGAGCTCGCGGGGCTTGGCTCGGCTCGGCTGCCGTCAGGCGCTCCCCAGTGTGCGTCTGGCCGCCGCCGATGCTGCTGCTGCCGTCGGTGCGCCGGAGACGATCTCGCGGGAGGCTGATCGATGCGCCTGCGCCGGCCGATTGATTCGCCGATTGATTATCCGCGGCGGGAGCGCGATTCTTCCTCGCGTCGGGGACGCTCCTCGCGGATTATTGTAGTACGGTTTGCGCGCGCAAGGAGAGGCATTTTTTCGAAAAGTTCAGGTTTAATCTCCGAGAAAAGTTGCGAAGCAAACGCGGACTTTTTTTGTTGCGTCTTTATTATTTATGGGTTATGTTAGCATTTTTGTAGGAACGGTAGATGTATGTATAGTACAGATAGTGCGATAAATTTTACTGTATCGCAACAGTAAAATTTATGTTGGTTATCTGTACAAAAATTATCTTTTCAAAAAATTTACAAAGATATTTCTTCGATCTAAAAATTTTAATTCCTTGATGATTTAGTCGATGTTGTTGACCGAACAATCATGATAAATAAATTATCACAAAAACCATTAGTTTTCACTAAAAATTCAAATGTTTAAGTTAAATACATTATTAAAACATAGGCACTATTAATAAAAGATTTAGGTGAAAAAATGATTTAAGTTAAAATTTTATAAAAAGTCTTGTACAAATTTTTTATAAAGTTATAATTTTATATAATTGCCGCAGGCCCATCAAAGTTAACATCTTCACTAAGATTTATTTGTCTGCGGAGAATACAGAAAGAGCCTAACCTCAGTTGTCAAAACGGTTAGGTGGACTTGACAGAGGGTGCGGAATTGACACGAATTTTCTTAGGGTAAAATTTTTAACAATTTTCAACGGAAATGTATCATTGCGCAAGAAAAATTCATATTAAATCATAAACATGAATATTAAATCGTAAAAATGAATGTTACATATCAAAGATTTTAGAGCTATTGAATCAAATATTATTTCATCGTAAAATTTACTGAACGCAATGGTAAAATTTTTAGTTACTCGATCAAGTTCAATTTTTTGTAATGCTACTAACGTTCGTCATATAGTAGTATTATAAGTGAATGTTATAACATACCGTAAATTTTTGCTCGTATTGATATTACAATCATTTCAGTTTACTCAATACTAATTCACTTTTACTTTGATAAAAAAATACAGGCAAAAAAGATTGTAATTTCTAGTTTATAACCGTAATTTTTATTAGAAATTTTAGAGGACTTTATTGGTGAAATGAATTAGTAATGCAAATTATGCTTAATAAATAATGAAGCTCGGCGGAGATTTTATTGATGCAAAGTATGCTAAAGACATTAATTAAACGCTATGAATACGAAATTATAAACAGATAAAAATTGTAATAAGCGAGATGGATAATTAAATTTTTTAAGCGTTTGTTATTTCGGTACAAATGGATTAAATGATAAATACGAAGAATAAAACGAAGGTAATTAAGCAATCGCGCAAATATTTTAATAGCAGCAATACTAATTTACAAAAATGGAAAAATTTTCATGAAATGCAAACCCCTCCCCCCGCCCCTCGAATCCAGCGACACAAAGCGAGAAGCCGCGACCACTCTCCCGAAGTGTCCGCGCAACCCCATAACGGAATACCCAAAAGCCGGCGTATCGGACTCGCGCCTAAAAATAGCCCCTCACGAATGAACGAAATCGCGCGTCAGCTGGTGTGCGACGGGTCCGGCGTCGACCTTGAGCCTCGCGCGCGCGGCTCGATCGCGGGACGCATCGACGCATAAAGCATCAGCGGGCGTGAATGACACGGAACGGAATTATAAAGGCCCACGCAGCGACGGCGGCGGCGGCGGCTGCGCGCGCGAAAGAAAAGGTGGAATCCGCGCGGCGCGAGCTGCTGGCGTCGTCGCTGTCGCGCAGTTCTCGGATGAGGGCGTGGCCGGCGCGCGGTGCCCCGAGGACATTCTTGGCTCGCCCTCTCTCCCGCACCCCCTCTCCTCTCCGTGTCGCGGGGGGCTTCCCTCCCTCCCTCCCTCGCGGCGGTGCAATAAGTAAGACTACTTCGCGCTCGTCGGGGACCGCGCAGCCCGCGACGAGGGTAAACTAATTTCGTTTGTAATCGCGCGCATTGTGCGCGAGGCCGAGTCGTCGCGCCGCGGAAAGTAATTAAAATTTTAAGAGGCTGAGGAGGTTTTGAATTATTTATCGCTTCTTGAGAGGTGCCAATGACCCAACGGCAGGGGAGGGGGAGCTTGCTTTCAGTTCCTTTTCGATGAGATTCGACGCGCGCTTTTTCAATTATACGGGAGGAAATTTTATTAAGGAAATAAAAGATGTTAGGGGTAGTATATGGATTTTAATAATTTATGTATCACATATATACCAAGTTAATATTTACCTTCGTTAAAGAAAAACGCAGCATTCGTATTCCGAGCAGACTTGGAAGTTTAAATCTAAAAAGAGTAAAGTTAAAGAATTCCAGCGGTACGATAAAGCGATTCTCTTAAAATATTTTGAAACTCAATTCTAGAAGTTCTCTCCTCTCTCCTTGACATCTCGCTACTCCATCTGATCCACATCTTCGTCTGTTCTCCTTTCGTGCTTCGACACGCACTATTTTTATTGCCCCAAAAAAAAAGAAAACCCCGCTACTTCGGTATACACTTCATCTAGAGCGATACTCCGTCGAGATACGGCCCATTGTCGGGGAGGGCGAGGAAACAGGAGCAGTTGTATCAGTCGCCGAGTGCACTTATCAGTCGGCCTGACTCGCTCTCCACCTCAGGTTAGGGACCGGATAACTCGACTCGGGGGAGATCGAAGCGACGAGCTTCTCCGTCGGCGGCGCGAGACGTGCGAGCTTCGCGCTTACTCGAACAAAGGGAGGGGCTTTTTTTTCGAGGCCAGACGGCAGGAAGATCAAAGCGGAGCGCGGAGGTATTCGTGCTCTCAAAAGGCATTCGTAATTGCCTTGCTCGCTGCGAAATTCGCCTTGTAAGCGGGAAAGAATCGCTCGGGAAGTTATGAATGAGTGCATGTATGCAAATTTGTGGGAGAAGCATATTTGTGAACGGAACGGAATTACGCGGAGTTTGGAAGATCGCTTAAATAAGAAAATAAGTTTTGTTAAAAATGCAAAGTATATATTTCGGTCGTTTATTTGTACTTTTTAAAATAATATTTAATGCTGTTAAATGAAAATTAGCAATTTCACGCCAAAAGTACCATCTACTTTTTTTTTAAAAAAAAACGCGTACTCGAAGGCATCAAATTTGTTGCACGCATGTATAACACGCTGAGTGACTGCAGGAAACGAATAACTCGAAAGGGTAATACCATATTGAAGTATGAATTTCCTTGCTATTGCTGAGCCAACTGTAAAAAAAAAGGCAGTTTCATCTCTGATCGTACAACAGTTTATTCGACCTGCAATAACGTGAAAGTGGAAAAAAAAAATGTTTTTCTTCTAATGAAATAATAATAATAATGTTAATCAAATTTTAAAAACTTATCGTTATAAATTTGTCGTAAAAATATCTTCAATACTGGTTTATTGAACGTGAATATATGTGATTTCAATTCAATAGAATTTTAAAACATGATACATAAATTATTATTTTATTCCTTTCATAAATCTTGTTTCAATTTACAGCAGGCGCGTAATTACGGTACAGAGTTTCTGCTCCAAGACTGCAAATACAGTCCTCAAAAAACACTATCTTTCTAATAAAAATCCTCGCTAATAAAACTCCTGAGATCCAACCAAAAAAAAAGAAAAAACAGCTTATCAGCCATCGCCATCCATCCCTAATTAATTTATTAAACAAACTTTCCCAAACTACCCTCCGCGCATCTCGGAGCAAAATCCATCCCCGACGCGTTATACGCGAAAAGTTCGGTGGCATATCAGCGGACGGCAATTTTTCACGATCCTCGGCTCACGAGTAAGAAGGCACTTCCAAACATCCGAACGAATAAACATCCGCCCACGCCGGGAGTCGTAAAAACTCTCCGCGGAAAGTTCGGGCCAATCGATGCCCCGTCGCCGCGTCGCGCTTCATTTTACCATTAAAGCCACGATGGAGGCAGATAAAAGGCGAGGGAGAGAGAGAGAGAGAGAGAGAGAGAGAGAGAGCCGAAAGCGAGCGAACCGCCGGCCGAAAGTTATGTAATGATATAAATGTAGCGCCGCTGAATTCCTACAGCGAGGGAGAAATAGACCGGCGACGCGGAGCCCAGTAAATACGGGCCAACACTGGCCAGACCGGCACGCCGCGCGGAAAGCTCCGCAAGAATTTCGCTCTCAGCCGGGAATATGATTCTGGAGTCGACACCGTTACGGCACCGGGAGAGAGAGAGAGAGAATTTTCGAGGCTTGTTTACTGCTAAGGGAGCGCACGACGGGGCGAATGTCAGATTTAATTGCTGGGGACAGAATTTTGAATATACTTTAATTGCGGGTTTACGCGCGCTGATGTAACTGCGGAATGTAAGTTTTTAAATAGAAAATGGAGGCAGTTTGTTAAGCGGCTGGTTTGTTTAAGCGGTCACTTTTTTATCTCATTTATAATCTCAACTCGATATATTTGCATTTACAAATAAAGAAATTTACAACGATAAAGTTCATTTGTAAAAAGCGTCCAATTAAAAATGAGTACGAAGTAATTCCTCAGCCGATCGATCGACGTATTACGATAAACAACGCAAAACACGCGCGGGGACTTGCAATACAGCTGCAAAAATTATCAGGGGTTATATCGCGCAAAACTATCCCCGCCTTCAATATCCCAAGCGCAAAGCATTCTTCAATCCTCGATTAGGCCATAAATCTGAGAACTAAATCTCGCGCCACCTAAATCTTCGCACTATCGAATCCCCCGTAGTCCGAGTCATGTAACTATTGACACTTGCGGCATTCCAATCAGGCCATTTATTAGGTGTTATGTCGACGTCAATTATTTTCCGGATCATTATTTATTTTTCTGCACGGCCGCGGCACAAATTATTATCGCGGAGGCAGACGTTTCTGGTTCGCTATTAGTTTTATCTTCGGAGGAGCACCGCGAGAGTAAATTAGTCTCGTATTGTTAAAAGTTGCCTTTGCGGAGTGAGTTTTCTGATCGTAGTCGAAAATTGCAACACCGAAAATCTAATGGGAAAACGTCGCACCCGCAAAAATACATGGAAAAAAAAAACTAAACTAATTATCAAAGCACAAAAGTGTACGTGTACGTACACAATAAAAACATCGCAAACCTAATAAGCTTGCGCATCTCCAGCCGACGTTGCAGCCATCCCTTATTTTCGATTCCCACGAAACCGACCAGGCCGACTCTCAACCGAAGCCTCGACACTCCCAAATCCCAAGCTTGAAAACAATAGCAGCCGCGCCTCGAAGCTTCATCCCGCGCGCCTTTTGCCGTTAATCAGCGTCGGGAGCGGCGCGCAGATGGGTCACTGTCGGGCGATTGCTCCACGGCGGCGCGACCCGTATATGTTCCCGCGCTCTCTTTCTCCGAACGTGGACCTGACCCAATTGGATCGGCGGCGAGAGTGTGCGCGTGTGTGTGCGAGAGAAAGAGAGAGAGAGGGAGAGAGCAGCCTAATAAGCACTAAGACGACGCGTCGACGGTTCACGTCGGACAAGGTTAAGCGGCGACCCTCGGCATCCGCACCTTTTTATAAATAGCCTTCGAGCGCCGGCTGCGCGTTCGGCTCGTGAGGCGCGAAGATTTTCCGCGGACTGATCGCCTGGGAGGAGAGAGCTCTTTCGCTGCGTTCGATTAAAATCGAGAGCTCGGGCGGTTTGCAGTTTGGGGGTTGAGATGCGAGGTTGTTCGGGGAGATGAATATTTTGCTGGGGCTGCACTTTGGTATGGCGAATCGAATGGTTTCGTGATTCGTACTTGCTTCGAATGTATTTCTTGCCTTGAAAAACGATTTTAAAAATAAAAATTGGACGTGGACTGTATTTACATCCAACCTAGTTTTTGATTAAGAATTTTATGCGTCGAAATAAAGAAGTTGTTAATATATACTTGCGAGTTATTTTTAGAAATTATTCGACGACGTGAATTATTGCAGTAGTTCGATATAATTGTGCAAATAAAACTTGTTTGAAAATTGATAGACTTCGTTCTTATTTTAAATCAAATTCCAAGTGCTGACAGAGCCTGAAAGAATTTCTAGTATCCGGTTTAGAGACTGTTTATATCCAGAGATTTCAATGACAGTTATAGTATTTATTTTTACAAAGGCCGTGAAACAAAATATTGATTATATTTTCGAAACCGGAAACAGACGGATTATAAAACAAAACCAACATTTTTTCGAAATTAAATACTTAATTTATTGGTACCCAAAAATTTAACAATTTTTTCTTTTCTTTTATACTTCCGTTTAACTTTAAGATTTCCGCTAAATCAATTAATTATAATTTTAGCTGTACACTCCACCTTAGAGGTTCATAAAGTACAATTTTACATAAACAATTGTACATTTGCTTAGTTTCAAAATACGTCTTTAAAAAATTTATAATTAATAAAACTTAATTAACAGGTAATACATCAAAATAAAATTAAAATTAAAATAAATTAGATCACGACAAGAGTTAATCACGACAAGAGTCATGTCATCGAGTACAAATTATAAAATCCATGTTACCGAATAGTTTTCAGGATTATCGTTTCAAATTTATAAATTTACACGCCGAAACACGTGAGAACAGATCTCAATACAATCGTTACTTTTTTTTAAAATCGAACTTTATTGGCTTTCAAGATACATGATATCGCTAATCAATACAATCGATTTCAACACACCCACTAACGCCCCCTGGGGGCTTATTCTGTAAGTTTAACGCACGTTATATTTACAATATCGATATTAAATATAAATCTACAAACCCATGTAAATGACAACAGAAAGCGTACGATAACCTCATTTATCGCGCGCAATAAGCTTACAGAATAACCCCTCTGAAATAATCTTTCACCTACTTCTCGTCCCTCCAATCAGCGCATAAATTCGGCGATCGACCCCCGCATCCCCGAATCCAAATAATTTCGCGATCGCCGACTCCGCCCGGAATTCGGTCGCGATAAACAAGCGCTGCTCCGCAAAAGAGACGTCTTTCGCCGATCGTTAATCCGCGCTTCGAGAAAGCGCGATATCGTGGCTCCCGGCCAGCCGGGGAGCTTATTCATTAACTTTATCGGCCGCGATATACTTATAACGGCAGTCAAAATCTTTTAACGCGCATGCTCGAAACTATGTTTTTAGATTAGGTAATAACTTTTTCTTTGATATGCTTAGTATATCGGTGCGAAATCCACCTCTGCAATATAATTAGCACGATGGTAACAAATGGAGTTAAGAGTGCTCTGCCAGGCGATTGGTGCGCCACCAAACGTTCAAAGTGTGTTTTTCTAATTTATATTAAAAAACGGTAATTAGAAACTAATTTCATAGGTTTACGCACTGTTGTCAATATCAAAGTATATTTAAAAAAAAATTTCACGAAGAAAGGAGTGAAAATAAAATCGTAATCTGGAGGAAACAATTTTAAGACACAGCAGACGAACATAACCAATCTACTGTTACAGCTTGAAAGATTTCCTCCAGATTACGTTCCCATTTTCAATTCTTTCTTTCTGAAATTTTTTTAAAAATATACTTGGATATTGACAACAGTGCGTACACCTACGGAATTAGTTTCTAATTACCGTTTTTTAATATAAATTAGAAAAACACACTTTGGATGTTTGGTGGCGCACCAATCGCCTGGCAGAGCACTCTTAAAAGTTTATATCTGTATGCGTACTTAGAAATCGCCTAAAGATATATTTTGAGGCGAGTGGATCCAATCAAATATTTCGTGAGTTTCTCTTATGATAAAAAGAATACCTCTTTTTATAAAAATCTATTAAAAACATACAAATCTAATTATTTACGTTTTCATTATTTACAAATAATCATTATTATAAAATATAAAATTAGAAATATTATTTTTTTTTTTAAATTTTCCCTTATTCTAAAAAGTGTCTAATTCACAAACAGTGATGAATGGATTTGACATAAGGTATCTTA
>JAWWEM010046452.1:0-12563 GCA_035582935.1 Ormyrus thymus
TCTCTCTCTCTCTCTCTCTCTCTCTCTCTCTCTCTCTCTCTCTCTCTCTCTCTCTCTCTCTCTCTCTCTCTCTCGACCTAATTTCAGCGGGGCAACTTTTTTAGGCTCGCGAGAATCCAAGAACAACAGTGAACGATCCGCTTTCGCATACGGAAGCTTGATTGCCGCTGGCTCTACCGAGGATAAATAATTATGAACGGAGGAAGGCACCGGATTTTTCCGCTGTTGTTGGCTTAAAGTTGACGATAGCGGGATGACTTAATTAATGTTATTGCTTTTTCTCTCGCCAGAGTGGGGTTGTTTTAATCTTTTGCGGGAGTTGCCTTAATTTACGAGCTTTTCAGCAGTTCCGGTAGCTTGGTTAGCTTTTTAAATTGCTTATTTTTGCGTTCAAGCTTTTTCAGTACACTTCAACTATTAACGATGATGAGTAAGAGTGATCGTTTCGTTATTGCGGTTGAAGCGGATATTGGACGTAACATAATTTCTCTTTGTAATTCAAACGGACGAAAATTTCTATCAGGAACGTTTGAGTTTAATTGTGTGGCATAATTACGGTATATCAACATTGTGTAAATTACCATTTCACAATGCATAACACTAACTAGGCATGTAAACATGTAAATTGATTGATTTGCACACAGTCCATAATTGATTGGTTCATAAGTAAATAGCGTCGATCGTGACGCTCGCAGATTCATAAAAAGCAACTTGTGATTAATTGTTTTCAATGTAGTTCAATGATTTTTCTTTTGTTTTTAATTACACGGTCGATGTCTAATTAAGAAGCACAAAGGCTTGAAATTAATTTTTATGAAAATTTTTGGAATTATGTAAATGACAATTTTTAAAAAATACTACTTGAATGCTTCCAAAATAATGGAACTTTAGTATCCATATCTTCGAAATTTTTTTTTCGTAGTATGCAATAAAAAATATTCTTTAAAGTTTCATCCAAATTCGAGGATCAAATGTAAGGCTCTTGCCTCATAAAAGTCATAAACTCTTTTATTTATTTCCATAAAATGGTCAATTAATAATTTAAAAGAACCTACAAAAAATTTAAAAATAAGGTAAGCATGAATGAAAAGATCTCATCTCAATTTGCATTCGTTCATCAGAAGCCAGGAAGACGCCCGCAGTTTCATTCCACGCCAAGCTATATCTCGATGTTGTACTACGCCGGCGACACCGATAAAATTCGATCGATCCGTCAAAACTCTCCCCTACCTCTTCGTTCCACCCAAAAACCCCGAAGCGTCGTCAGCATTCGCCGAGCCGCCGCGGAGTCTTATTTACCGGCGCGAGACTTAACTTTTGCTCTCGGCCGAAGTAAATTAACTCCGGGAGACTCGGCGGCGAACGTGATTCGACTGGGCCGCCGTGCTAAGTCGTGTTCGGGTTAAGGGGGCTTGATTGACCCCCGTGTACAGGCTACACCGCGAGCTCCCTCTCTCTTCTTTCTCGGTTTTTCTTCCTCCCCGAGGCGCCGTAATGGAGAAGGCGAGCGAGGGACAATTACCCCGGCGATGTATAGGGTGAGCTTTGGCGCCCAACGTCCGCAAGTAGTTGCGGATGCCGAAAGTGTAGGAAAGGACAGTTTTTTACCGGATACGGCGATTGTCTTTTGAAGTGGGGATTGGATTAGAAAAGGGGCTTGGGATTTTCGGGTGGTACATCGGATATTGTAGCCTCTGTTGACAATTTCTGCGGTCGTGGCGAGAATTTTAAGCGGGAATCTTGGTCTTTTTCTCTGCTGTGCTTAAACCTTTGTATATTTACGTGTATTATATAATTTATAACAATGAATTATAAAATTTTAGAGTACCTGTATCGATTAAAAATGTACATTTACTAACCGGTAAAAGATTATCTTTTAGATAAATAAATTATATTTACTATTAAGAAAAAATAGACTCTCAATTTATGAATTCGTAATATTAAGAAGATGTTTATTTAGGTCTTTACTTATTTTCTGTATTCTATAGTTTTTGTAGTAAATAAGAGGTCATAAAATTGATATTGCAAAACGTCGCAAAAAGTAAAGTACATAGCCTAAAGTAAAAATATCCCGGTATAGTCAATTATAAAATGCTAATCCCGCGTCCATTCATGCAATAAAATTTTTCAGAAATTTAAGGTCCTAAAAATTACTTTTATAAGTGCCACTGGCAACCAAAACTCCTCCTTTGTATGCATCCACGTTAGCCGCTCAATGAGGTTCCCATTTTCCAATCTTCTCTTGAAGCTTTCCTCAAAAACTAAAGCTTCTCCCACGAAATCCTGAAAAAAAATTTGTCGGACTCAATATTCCGGGAATCTAAAAGTCAAAACAGAAGCTTGATATCCCTTTCATCGCCCGATCGTCGCGACAATCTTCCCCCTTTAAAGAAAATGAAAGAAGCCGCTTGAGGAAGAAGTCCGGGTCTTAGAGAGGCGCGGGAAAACGAGGAGCAAAAGAGAGGGAGAAGGAGCGGAACAAAGTCGAGCAAATGAAAGTTCGCCAACGGGCGTCCTCTCGTCCATGGGAGTTTCATTACGGCGGAGGCTCTGACAGAAAAGGGTCGCCGTCCGACAACGTAGGCGATTTCCTCCGCCTCTGCCGCCGCTTCCTCTTTGAGGAAATTGTGGGCTTTGATTGATTTGGAGGGAGGGAAGGCACGATGTTAAAAGACAGCGCTCACACCGTCGGAAGTAATTGACTATTAGAGCAGATGTCATCGGGATGCTTTTTGCGGTGACCTCGAATGCGCCGATGCTGCTTTGATTAAGCGACATCATTTAAATGAGGCGGGTTGAGATTGAGGCAAAGAAGTGAAATTTTTAAGGAGGAGGTAAGAAGCGGCGAATGACGGATATGGGCGATCCTCGAGAGCGAAAGGTCGCTTTTGACCTATTTTTATTGGAATTACACTGGTAGGAATGAATTCCATTTTTAGAACTATTAAGTATGCTCGAATGTCTTACCTGAAGAAATTTTTCCCGTTATTTGCAGAAGATTGAAGGTGTTGAAGAACAAGCTATAAGGTTTCGGACATATCGGTTCGAACCATGATAGAAGTTTTATATGTAGTTCATACAACAGACGTTTGGGCAATTTTAAAGGATGTTTTAATATCTCGCTTTCCGTGGCTTAACATGAAGACTTAAAACTCTTTTTATGACAATTAAGTAATTAAAAATGATTTTGATTTTATGGATACTGATTCCGAGATAAAATACGTAAACATTTTCTCCGGGACTAAGCACTGATAGAATGCAGTAATTATATTTCGTTAAACAAAATTTGTTCTAGTCTAATGCACTCTAATTATTCATAATTGACAGCATAACCATCATTGATTAATGTAAAATGTATTCAGGAAATCAGGTGTCGCATTATTAAAAGATTATCCTACTGATAACAAATAAATATTTCCAATTTAAATGTAAATGAAGAGCTATTCATCAGCGCGAAAGTACTTCTTCAACCTTATTTGGAAATCATTTGCTCCGAAGTAAAATTGTAAAAGCTAATTAACATTAGTTAATGGAAAAGAAATTTATTCATTGCACAAATTGTGTTGTACTGACACAAAAATCTCGTAATGATTGCAGGGTAATCTTTACTGTCACAGTAAAAATTGTATTGCTTCATCAAAGCTACGTCCGAACTCGAAAACTATATGGTAATTTCGTGGGAAAAGTTTTATACCACATTTTTTATTACTGAGCGAAAATCCCTGTTATTATTCATTTTATTTTTTACGAACTTTGAATAATGACATTTCAGAAAAAAATAATCATTTTTTTATCAGAAAATAAATAGAGCAAGCTCTTATTTACCAATTTGACAGTAACGACTCACTCAAGCTCCCCGTCAAAACAATCAATCAATTCCCGCCGATTGCATCCGAATCTTGTCCAATCTTGAACCTCAAATGACCATGAAACTAGTTGTCCAAACTGCGAATTAATCGGGCGAGACCGGCAAAACTGCGGTAATCCCCGGCCGGCATTAACACGAGATTTCCCGCGTCTTGCGGCCTGGTGGATCGCGCGCGTTAACCTTATTAACGGCTACCTCCCTGGCCGCGGCCAACTCGAAATTGCGTCCCGGGGCTCATCGTTACACGCAATGACCGCGTCAACGGTTCTTGCAAATTACCAATAATCGCTCGGGCGATTACCGAGGGTAGGTAAGTATCAGCTGCGGTACTCGTGATTCCCCGCGCTCACGTCGTCCTCGTCGTTTGAGACGTAATTGGAGAGTCTTAACGAGCCCCTTATGCACGACGATTCCCTCAGCCCCATCTGTCTTTTCCCTATCGCCCGGCTCAAAGTTATATATATATAGCAGTCGGTTCTCTTCATTTGCCGGGGGAAAAGACGAAAGGATCTTGCAAATCTGGCACCAGATTAGTCCCTAGCTTGGATTCAGAGGCGTTTTCACGGATTTTTGAATTATTTCTGGAGTTTGATAAAAAATGTAAGCATCGGTAGTTTGCCCCGGTAAAAGTATTGCGAACATTAGTTTTTAAACAGGGATAAAGCGATTCTCAATCATAAAATAGAGCCGGTTTGTGAGCAGCAAACTTAAAACTTTTAAAACCGTAGCTTTCGAATAAAAGTCAAATAAGAATTGAATAGAATTTGTTTCCCCGATATCGAAAAATTTTATTTGATTTTACGGTTCAATGTAAGAACCTTTATTACAGTCAGATTAAAAAATGAGTATGAGCATATTTACAAAGAATTTCTATTAGCCCATTGAACCTTATAAGCCGTATGGAACTTACGAGGAAATCGGAATCCAATACTGCACATAGGTTGCTGCCGACGTTTCTGCGGTTGCAGAATGTGCTCGCACGCGCGATTATTGAGATGTAGCTTGTGTTATCTACTTACAATGTATAAACTCGGACAGAATCTTAAGTAGAGCATTTTTAAACAATTGTAGAATAAAAATTTAGACTTTTTAGTTTTATACATTTTTTTCTTCTTCAATTTAGCTCTGTATAAAACCTAAAACGTACAATAAAGAAAGGAAAAAGGAGAAGCCAAAGCTTCTCGGTGAAAAGTAGCGGCCAACGTCGATAGTTCTCCAATAAGCGAGAAAAAAGGCGGGCCTCCAGAAAACACGTCCCTATCAAGCCAATTTCAGGGCTTCGTCAAGCAAAGCCTCCTCCGAGTCGAAATACGCGCATCGCGTCGCGAATCGAGCGGAAAAGGCGCGAAGAATAGAAGCCGAAAAGAGAGCAGAGCGAGGCAAATGGAACGCGCGAGTTCGATAGAGTTCGGGAGAAAGGGGGACGCGTGGGAATCCGAAAAGGGAGAAAAAGAGCGTCCGCAAGATATCGGATACGGATACAATTTCCCGGCGGGCAGCGGCGGCGGCTCTCTTTTTTCCGCTTTAGGACCCTTTTCATCCCTCCCTCCAGACGCGACGTCCTCCTAATTGTCTTAGCACTTGTTCCCTCAGCCCCCTCCCCCCCCCCTCCATCGCCGTTGCTGCGCTCCTCTTTCCGTATTATTCCTGCTTTTTTATATCTCTGGCTTCCTCGGCTAGTTGGCTATTACTCGATTGCTTAAAGAGGATGTCGGGTAGTAACGGTGAGGTTTCTTGGCTGTTTTATTCTGTTTCGAGGGGATTCGTTTTAGGGGGATGAAATTGAAAGCTACTGGTTCTTGGCTATTTATTAGCTCTGGGAAGGAGGACAATACTTTATAGAGAAGCTTTTTATTCTACGTGGTAAGAGTTGGCTGGGAATAAAATGGTTGCGAACTATTTGTTAATTGATTTGTATAGCTGTTATTAGAAAATGGATGCTTATAGTAGTTTATAAATACCCTGTGAATTCTTTTTCTTGACTGATTTCTTTTTCTTCTTTTTGCGATTTTTTTTTCTTTTTTTCTTTAAAATCCCAGTTTAAAAGCACGTAAACGTCAACTATATTAAAATGAAAATGAACTTACATAATAAATCTTCATTTTCATTTTTTACGACGTAAAGCAAGTAAAAGATCTTAAAGCACGTCCATCCTGTACTCCCCGTCGATTCCGCCACCTCTATCCTTCAATTTCCAGGCCTCATTTTCCCAGCTACAACGTGCTTCTTCATCATTCAATCGCATTGGCCAGTTTTTGCGGGCGTATACAACCTATAAAACCGCGCGAAATTTTTCACGCCCGACGAAAATTCGCGGCCGGCAGCGCTGCTGACTCGGCTCTCGGGGTAAGCGAGAAAAATAATGAAAGGGTCGAGAAGGAGCAAAAGGAACTGCGGAATCGTCGAACCGCCACCGCCGCGAGAGAGGACACGACGACGAGCAACTCGCCGGAAAAGTCGATGAAGGGGTCGTTAGTTCCTCTCTCTCTCTCTCTCTCTCTCTCTCTCATTTTCTCGCTCGGACTAAATATCGTCGGCGCTTTTTTCGCCCTTTTCGCGCTCGATTTTCCGAGTTGAAGTTGACCGACACACCGAAGAGTTTCCGGGCTTCTTTATGTGGATTTCAAGCTTTGAGCGGGGGAGGCAGAGGCAAAAGTGAAAAGGATATTTGGGGAATGGCCGGGAAATGTTTAACACTGGATGAAAGGCTGTTTGATTTCGAGCATTCGCTTGTATTAACGTCTTTCGAGGGCGTAAGGATGCTTTAGACGTTTTGAAATACTACTCTTTTTTTCGTGGTTTCGGTTTATTTTAATTTCCGGGTCTGTTGATTGCTTGTGTTTTTCAGGAGTGCGATTGGCCTGAAAGTTTCTTCCGAAATCCATTCTTAATTGATTTTTCTGCAAAAAAATAATCGTTTAACTTGAGAACTTCGAAGGGGCTCAAAATTATATCGACATTTTAGTCTTTACGAGGTTCTCATAGCTTGTAATAATTTTGGCTCAAATGCTATACCGTTCAGAATAAAAATAATTGCTTTTCCTCTATGTACGGAAACGTTCTCTAATTAGCTAAAAAAATATAACGATGTAAAAATGAAAAAAAAAGAGTAGATAATAACATGGTTACTATACGCGGAATTAATGATTTTTCTTCATTTTCTGTTTCAGGTAAGCTCTTGAAATAGTTCTTTTTCCTGTAGAAATATTTCTAAGAAAAATCCTCACCGAAGTACGTAAGTTAAGCTTTCCAGCCCTTATAAATAAAATTTCAGAAATCGTAAGGCGAAATTTTTTTACTTATACTAAGTTGTTTAAAGTGTTGTAGCTTGCAAGCTCTTGCTTTTTGCGCTTACATTTTTTCAAGCGTCTCTAAATAATCGATTTTAACAAATAAGTGTGTCGCTTACTTTTAACAACTTGAACAGTTGCTTTCTCAACTTCCTCGAGAAATAAAGAGTTCGGACCTTTTTTCCAGCGTAAAACGTTATTACTAGTTCTAAGGTTGGATCAAGTTTCTCTGCGGAAGTTAAACGTATCTGCGTTAAAAGCAATATTTTCTAAAAACACTTTTCATTAAAGACAGAATCGTATTACAAGTTGCGTTTCAATTAAACTTCCGTTTTTGCAGTGATTTTCTTATTTTATTAATTTAATAAACTTTTTCAATAGTCGTTCAATTAACGATTCCACTAGAAACTCTTTTCGTTCTCAACAATTGTATTTGTTTGAATTGAAACAAAATATTTTGATATTCACAGCGTATTTCATTTCTGTTTTTGTGTAAAAGATTAAAAGGAAAACAAATAACTAAACATTTGCTGCCTCCTTTAAATCACTACATATTTTAAACGTGAAATAAACGATAATGCTTGCAAAATATTTACCATCAGTTAAAAAACAGCAAGAGTAATTAATAAAATATTATAAATATTTATTATTGCCGAAGCGACTCCACCGTTTTTAATTACCCCCAGCTAAGACCCCGGAAATCGCTGCCCCTTACTCCTCAGCATCCGCACGTCCGCTTGTACGCGCAATCCCGCTCAGGGCGAAGAAAAGGGGTTGGCCCCGCGTTCGAGCGCCGCCGATCGCGGTATTTCTAATCTAAACCGGCTCCTCCTTAATCCGTCTTCGGGTTGTTCTATCGCGATGATTCTTATCGTTCGCGGGCAGAGCCGAGAGCTTCATGGAGTGCTTTCGCCTCGATTATTACGTCCCTATCGGCGAACGAGACGCGTCCAGAATTACCGGCAATTATACGGGCCCCGGGATGTACAAATTCCGTGCCGCGCTGTTCCGATCCGGGCGACGCTTTTCACATTGAGATTCGATCGCAGATGGATTTGGGATCGTTGTGGATGGACGGAGGTGCGATTAGATTGCGAGTGTTTTCGGGAATTTTTTGGGAGTGGAAGCTTCTCGACTTTAATTAATTTGTTAAAGTAGTTAAACGGGGTAGAACAAGCATTAGTAGAAGAAACTTAGACCGGGAGATTTAAAGTTTAAGTAAATTAGAGTTTGCCTTTTCGGAAATGCTAATATTTAAGTTAGTCTTTCGCGAGTCTGCACCACTCATAGTTTTATCAATTTAAGACTTTATTTCATTTATAAAAACGTTTGGGCTACAGTGGAGAAACTTTGTTTTCTTAATGTAATTTTAAGAAATTACAGAACTTTTGCAGGATAATTAAAGATCATATTTCGATAAGTAAACTTTGTACAATACAGGAATCAAATTTTTTTTATTATATCGTTTAAAAGTGTAATAAAATTCTGAATTGTAAGATGCTAAACATCATTATTTCACCTAGAAAAATGATTAAACAATACCGCCCACCAAGACGATGGTGTATCACGCAATAATAATTAATCGATCAAAAGCAAAAAATTAATTTGTTTTCTATGATTTCCACAACCCCTTTAAAAAGCCGCCCCTCAAATTTCAAAGAATCCCCACCAAAAATACGCGCTCTCACTCGCGTCATCCCCGCGACTCCTCATCGAATCGAAGCACCAGAAAGCAAGCAGCTCGTAGGAAAAAAGCTAGCCCCGCGCCGAGTAACTGGCGCACCGAGGCAATGGCATTAGCCGTCGTCGCCCATATTTAACGGGCGCGCGTCGCCGTCGGGACGCGCGAGTCGCGGAAATTTAGGGGCCCGGGCGAAGTTCCCCCCGGGGCGAGCGAATTGCCCGCCCTGCACCGACAGCTCCGCATCAACGCTAAATTATGCCGGCGCCGCCGACGCCTCTCACGCGATTACGCGAAATGCCCCGCGGCCCGGCCGCTCCGCTGTCCTGCCTCGCGTGCCTACTCCTCTCTCTCTCTCTCTCTCTCTCTCTCTCTCTCTCTCTCTCTCTCTCTTTCTGCTTTAGCTTGTACGGATACCGAGCGGTGCTCTTGATGTACAGCCTGGCCGTGATGCATGGCTGCTGGGACTTTTCACTCTTAGGCCTTTTGCCCGGCACTGCTGAGGGTTTGGAGTTAATGCCTGGGAATGGGCCGAGGAGCACGACTGGGATGGAGCGGCTGGGAGTTGCTCTTATCTGGGCTGTTCTTAGGTTTAGAGTGATTTGTCGAAGGGCGAAAGTTATTTTTGTATGTTTTCTTGGTTGAAATAGAGACTTGGCGATTATAATATTCTTTAAAACACTTATGTTGCTTTTAATTGTTTTAGAAGAATAGTTTTGATTTCTGGTAAAAAAGATTGGGATCGAAAATCCGACGTTCATCAAAAATATCTAGAAACATCCTATTCTAATAAAGACAGCAAATTATTAATTTTAATAGGTAATAAACTCGGTAAAAAATGCAACCATCGAGCCTACAATTTTTCCAGAAATCTATTACATTGGAAAAATAACATAATTGATTTTTTACTTTATTTTACATCACTGTTTCTTTCGCATAACTTAGTTAGAGAAAACTAGATCGAAAATGGAGTTTAAAAGAAAATTAATTTTCGCTACAAAGAAATAGCCAAGAGGCTTTTTTAAAAAAGGCGTTGAAATTTCACTCTCTTTCTATTTAACTTCAAGAATTACTTTCTAAAAGGCTTGAAACGCCAGTCTTTCTCATTTTAAACTTAATCACAGATTCTCTCAAAGTCATTCGCTTTCAGAATTAAATTTGAATAAAACACCTTTACTTTCTTAGAACATTAATTCGACAATAAAAGCGTTTTCCCGTTTTTACATGGGAATGGGAAGTTTTGAAGCGCTCTAAACCAGCCAACAAAGGAGCAAAAAACAAGCGATCTTTATTTTTGAAATAAAACGAGGTTTCTCCACAAAGCAAAGTTCTCTCCAAGGTTTCAAAATTCAAGCTCTCTCTCTCTGGGCGGCCAAGATAATCGACCTCAAAAATCCATCCCCGCATTGCCCTGCCAGGGGAAAGTTTCGCAATTTCGGCCTCGCCTTCAACAAAAGCTCTTCCCCCAAAAAAAAGCAAGCCCTCTTTTTTTATATCCCGACGAGGAAACACGAGGACAACGGATTGCGTTTCGCTCGGCGTAAATTTCTCGGGGCTCGCAGCGGAATTAGAATCGTTCGCCACGTTTCGTCTCCTCCCCGGCGTGCAGCTCGAAATTTAATCCTTTCGGGGGACTAAGGGCATAAAGAAGCGGCATCGAGCTATCCATTTTCGGTTCGCGACTTTTTTTTTCGAGGATGATTCATGCTTGTACTTGAAATCTCCGCCGATGGACGCCTGCTTGTTTCGCGGCTCGGATTTATGGTGACGCTTGAATTATGCATTGCAATCTGGAGTTTTTATTGCCGGATGATTATTGAGGCGAAGTAGACCTGGGATGAATTGCGCTTGAATTTACAAACGTGAAGTTGCAGGTCAAATGGCTTTTAAAACAATTGATGTAGTGCGTGGATATAATTTGGCTGACTAAACTCGACGCATATCTACTTGCAGTCATAGATCCAAAATAATTTATTTTAATGTTTTTAATAAAAATTAGCTAAAGATTATCTTTAATTTTACTCTATAAAATTAAGAATAAGACCAAATATAGAAGTTTCTGTACCGCAAGAAGACTTGAGTATGATATCATACATTGAAATTTGAAAAATTTCAAAGAAACCATAATTCATTTTTTCCAATAACTAAAATTTCCGTAATTATTTCCATTTCCAACATTCGACGGCATCGATACCGTTTCAACCGCATTAAAAAAGAATGATTTCCCGTCTAAACATCAGCTTTCTCTAAACTAATTCTCTCGATAATTTTCCCGCAAAACAAATAGTTCAGCTCGGCTCTCGTCGAACTTCCGTTCGCCTCCGTCCCCCCGTCAAAACAAGAACTCCGGGAGTCCCTATCAAACTAATTAAACATGCGATCCCCCTCTCCCGCACAAGCCTCCGCGGCAAATATCCGCCGCGGCAAAAAGCGCCGAGACACACATCGCAGGCAAAGGTCCCGCGGGCGTTCTCCATTATTCAGGAGAAAGAGCCTCGGCGCGAAATAAGTGCCTGCTGGCTTCGCCGTCGGGTTAGAGAAGTACAGCGCGATCCAAGAATCGGCCCGCCGAAGGCAAAATCCCTGAGTGCTCTGGGGTAGAAAAAAAGAGAGAGAGGAGCAGTCGATGTGTACGTGTGCCACGGAAATGCACTCGGCTTTTTTCATTCTCTCCGACGGCAAGTTCAGGGCGTTGGCGCGCCTCTCCCACTCGTTGGCGAGGGGCGCTTTTCCGGATCTCCGGAGGTTCGATGCGCCGAGCCGACGAGCGAAGGGACTAAGAGGAGAGAGAGAGAGAGAGAGCGAGAGAGAAGATTTCGAGCCGAGTTTAAGGAGCTACGATGTGTTTAGTGCGAGCTGCTTTTTTGAACGATGAATTTGTCCCGGCCGCGGAGCTTGGAAAAATGCGGTCGGGGGTAAAAAGTTGCCGCTGCTTTTTGCCTTCTCAGTCTTTTCCTCCTGCGGATGAGAGGCAAATTGAGAGGGAAATGGAATTAGCTGTGTTGAATTATTGAGAGCAAGAACTTTTCGGTTCAGATAATAGAATTATTCATAGACGTTATTTTTTTGGCGTTTAAAAGATAGAATTTGTAAACAATCGATACCTTTAGCAGAATAATTATTTATGTAAAATATAAGAGATAATAATCCTTCTAAAAAAAAATAAGCTTAAATATATATTCAGCAATGTTTTTAATTATTACTAAAATAGTTTCGAAGTAATTCACAATCGGCAATAGCATCACGTCCACTTATTTGTAAACCCTATACCAAAAGAGCTCTAAAATGCAGCCAGCAAATCATAGTAAAAGACCTCGAAAGCGTAAAAGAAAGCAAATATGTCTTACGATCGGCGCGGACGAAATCAGAAAGGCGTATTGTTAAAAAGTAGCAAAAACCTAGGAAAGAATAATAATAATCCGGTCGGAAAGGAGGGCAAGAAAATAAAAGAAAACGGCCGAGAGAGAGAGAGAGAGCCGTAAAAGGTACACGTGCTTCTAAAATAAAAGCCGCGGATACCTATTGATATAACATTCGCGATGAAACGGCGCTTCGCTCCCAAGCCTGCCGCATAAAACGCAGTGGAGCATCATGAGTTTGGTCCGCCAATCCCTTTGCCTCTTTTACTTCCGCGCTGTTCTGCCTTTCATCTCTCTCTCTCTCTCTCTCTCTCTCTCTCTCTCTCTCTCTCTCTCTCTCTCTCTCTCTCTCTCTCTCTCTCTCT
>JAWWEM010046503.1:0-12554 GCA_035582935.1 Ormyrus thymus
TTAAAATTTATTTAAAATTTATTTAAAACGCGTTACATAACCTCAAAATATAAATATTTAACGTGCACCGAACGAAAAGCAATAAAATCAACAGACAGAAACCAGGACATTCAGCTTGTCCCTTAGACACGAAAGGGAACGTCCACGCCGCCTTATTTGATATTAAATCGAAATGCAAAAAGTAACTGATCGATCGATCGTCGGCCGATTCACTTTTTTCAGCTTCTTATCGCGCGGCCGTGCTAATTAGATTCGCAGGTGAATGCGTATCTTCGGGAGGCTTTAATCATACATCCGCCCTGCGCAAAGAGAGCAATTACCGGAAGAGAAAAGGAAAAAAGCTCACGACTCTCGCGTAATTTTATGGCTCTCCGCTGCTTGTTTGCACTCGTCGGCGGAGGTTTTTATCCCGAGAAAAAAATCACTCGGAAAAATTCGTGTAATTATACTTTCGTTTCCCACTCATTAAATTACAGATTTCCACGCAAAGACGATCAGATAATCGTCGGCTTTTTTCAGACCGTCAATACAAACACTTTCTTCCTTTCCAATCAGCCCGGAGGATTAGATAATCATTGCTATTCCCCGACGACGCGGCGATCCCTTGTCGCGGGCGATAATTTTTCATTTAATTAAAACGCGGCCCCTCCATTACCCCGCGATCGTCCATCGCGACTCCGGAATAACAATTTGCATGTAAATACGGCGCGATTTATAAGCGATCCCGTGGCGCTCGTCAACCAGCCGGCCACTCCTTCGAGTTCAAACCGGACTGATGCGCGCCGGCTCGCGCTCGTTTCTGCGGCTGCGACGAAGACACCTGCGAGCGCGCGCGCAATTAGCTTTCGCGTCAAAACGAGCCCCCGGGGGGTGGCGGGCTTTCAGCGCGTCGCGGTCGCCCGGCCATTGTTTATGCTGGAGGGGCCGCGGTGCCACTTTCCCGCCTTGTTTATCGGCGGATTTTTTGCATCGCGGAGGCTATTAAATTTTGAATTTATTGGAACGAGCCGCGCGGCGGCGGCGGCGGAAAAAATATTTCTAAATTGAAAGTTCTAGGACTATAAAATGTAACGGCCTTCCCCTAGGAGGAATTCAACTAGTTTTGCTTATCGGTATCAAAAACAACTACGGCAGAATTTATTCAGGTGGTGCGCAGTACATTTATTAAATTATACTTTGTAAATAACTAGTCGCACTCAATTTTAAAATGTTTCGCCGCTTCCAATCACTATTTTTTCACGAAAGAGTACGAGGGATCGAAAAAACGACGTCAATTAAAGCATCGTAATCACCGTAAAACACATACAGGTCCTGCAAACAAAAAGAAAGCAGCTCGACCCTTCCACTCGAGGACTATGCATTACTAAAATGAATCGTCGCAGTGCCGCAGTGTTCGTCTAACGAGCCGAAAAAAAGTAATCGTGACCGACACGGGAGGACAAGCATCCCCCCCCGGCCGTCTGGAATCGCAGGAACATCGAAAACCTCTCTGGCGAAAGTTGCCGGCGGAAAAAAGTTCATCAACTCCGGACTGCCAGGACATCTTTCCGACACGGAAACTTGCCTCGGCGACGGCGAGAGATCGATAAAGCGCCCAAAGCGAAATCAGAAAGGCTGGCACTTGCACTGCCTTCTGACTGGGGGACAATAACAATAAACTCGCAGATCCCACGAGTGTCTGCGAGATTTTTACGGATCCCCCGACTCTCCTCGCACGCACCATTTCACGCACAAAAGTCTCTCTCTCTCACTCTTCTTTTTTTTAAGGGGGGGCGCAAGCATGCAAGTTGGAGGAAGTCATCGCCCGACGAGGGATTTGATTTCAAAAGGCAAAGAACTCCGCCGAGACGTATCTGCCTCTTGGAGGAGAAACAGAATATGGATATTTCAGTAATCGTGGAGAAATATCGTTACGGCAGCCTTTTGTGTATTTCATTACTCGTAATCTTGTGCTTTATAAGAAAAATGTTTAACAAACACTTTTTGGACAAATGTCTTTTCCCCGGAACGATACAGAATCGAGTGCCGATAATAACCCACTCGTAAAACTTATTTGGCACACGCTGGAGCTTAGTCACGGGTCAATGGGTCCATTGTGCGCGGCGCAGCTACCGAGCCGGCCGGCATTGTCGGGGCCCTTCGCCGGGGCCCCGAAGCCGCTCTCCGGCCGATCGCGCGGCGCGCGGCGCGTCGACTTAATCACGCGCCGCATGATTATGATTTACGAGCTCGGCTCGCCTTACTCCCCCCCCCCCTCGAGTCTCGTAAAATCGCGCCGTGCTCCTGATTTATGCGCGAGCCTGCTTTCGGGTGCCTGAAAGGAAGCCTGCCGGCAGTTGTTTTCGAAAGGCGATATCGGGAAATTTTGCAGAGGCCCAAGTGTGGCTCGAATATTAAGTGTCTTTTAGTTTTATGCATTTATTTAATCGCAAAAGTGAGGCTAGAAATATTAAAGAGGTAATTTGATTATTTCAATTCTGACGATTATTATATCGTCAAATGAATAGTTCCTAAGGGTTCCACTCTCATATGAAATTTCATATAAAAATTTTATATAAATTTTAGAAATATTACTATATTTTGTAGGAGCGGTGGCAGGTACTCAAGTTATGACAAAATCAATCATAAGAAATTTTGCTACATAATGTAGTAAAAATTTTTCATAAGTCAGGAGGCCCACATGCCTTCATGGGGGTTACGTTTCGAGCAATTTTATTTTGTATTGCTTTTAAGTTAACAAAATATCAAAAATCTCAATTTAATTATTATATTACGCAAATTAATAATGTTTTTTTTCGTTTTATCGTATTTATTTATTACCATTAAGTATTATCATTGAAGTTCTCTCGTGATCGATGGTTCCATTTATATAAGTTCCAAAATTGTCACGTGAAGAATCCATTCGACGGATTCGATGGCTAGCTAAATCGGTCCAGGATGAGCGAGTGAGAGAGAGAAAGTCGAGTGCACGGAGAGTTAAGCGAACGGTCAAAGTTTTCGGCGAATTTTCTCGCGCCGAAGTGATCTCGACGGATCTCCCTTTGTTAATCTAGAATTTTGTTGCGTCGACTGTTTGAGTGCGAAAAGAGTATAGCGTCCATTTCCACTCGATTTTTTTTTAAGAGTCCATTCTTTTTGAACGAAGAATCGAACGAAGAATCGAACGAAAAATCAAACGAAGAATCGGAAAAAGAAACCCGCTAACTGTCGTACAAAGAAACCGTTCCATCTAAATTCTAATCCAAGAAGATTTAGAATAAATAAAATAAAATCAATTGTTACTATCATAAGAAGAAGTATTCCTGCTTCCGCAAAATTGAAAGACCTTCAACAACAGATGTAGCTACAAATTTGAAAAATAAAATTTAAATTGTTATTACAAACCGGTTTAAAAATTTTGAATCGTGTTTAACCTTATCCATAGCTACATTATCCACGATTCAAAAAGATAAATTTTAAAAATGCACTAGCTGTTACCAGTGCATTAAATGAGATAAATTCGACGTTAAAACTTTCATTAACACAGTTAATGAAAATAGTTATAAAAGTCAAATGGAAAAGATTAGTGAACCGAAACAATCGAGTTCTATTTGGGATTTTCACGATGCTTTACCAGCAAATGAATCTCTGCGCTCTGCAGAATCTAATAAATTCTGCAGAATTCCTGAGCTGGAACAGTATTTAAGATTGAATAGAATTGACAGAAATCAAAGCATATTTGAATATTGGAAAAATGTTGAATCTTCCTTTCCAAGCTTAAGTAAATTAGCATTTCAATACTTACCAGTTATCGCGACAAGTGTGGCATCCGAACGACTGTTTTCGAAAGCAGGTTGGCAGGTGATAATCGAAATACAATTACTGGTAAACATTTAAATATGCTTGTATTTTTAAATTCTACTCCAAAAATGGAATGGAATGTATTTTAAACACTTCAATCTTATATTTTGTTATGGGGTATATCATACTCGCGAACGTAGGGTTATACTCCCGTTACAAGTTCGACTATCAAAATCGCATTTGTTAATTAAAAATAAAAAAATGTTAGTGTCCATTCTGTAAGTCGTTAAAAACAGCTGACAAATTATTGCTTCATGTAAAACTCCAACATAAATCTTTAATGATTAGTGAATTGTCGTATATTTATCCAAAGTGTCAGAGTAAAATGCTAAACATTTATGGGTACAAAAAACATGCTATTGTTTATAATACATTATAAAATATCTACTAAAAAAATGTGTAATTCCAGAATAGTACTTTTCGACGCTAGTGTCGAAATTGATTATTTACCTCGTGAGACATATTTCGCCCGAGCGAAGAGAGGGAGAAAAGTCTCACGAGGTAAATAATCAACTTAAACACCAGTATCGAACATTATTTTATACCACACACCACCTTAAGTTTGATCTCATAGCGCATTATTTAGGAGATACAGTATGTTTTGTTAACATAGCAAGTATACCTAAATATAAGATATTTTTATCACCGCCTATATGAGAATGCTTTTAGTTGTATCGATTGAATGAAAGCTCATGAGATCAAACTAAAGGTGGTGTATTCAATTATTCGTTACTAGAAAACAATTTCCTAAGTTTCATCCAGGTTGGTGGTCCGGAGGTGTGACACTCTCCTGGTCATTGTACTTTTGCTATTGAACTCTATTCAAGTTTTTAGAATAGCACATTTATGGTAACGGAACTGCTCGGATTGAAAAGTTGGAACTGTAACTTCGATAATAAACTATTTCAAAATCAAGCATCATTAATTTTCAATGCATTTCTTTCAGCAAGAAAAGGAGAAATATATTTAAGCAGAATCATTTTGCACTTAATCCCAGTTCGAGCATTCCTCGATAGGTCACTTACACTGGGAGTGAAGCGAGTTCCGCCAGCTCACGATTGACCTATAGCCAAGCACTGAACGTTCGCGTTCGTGTTCCGCGGAAAATATCGGTATACAGTTGCTGCTGCTGCCGCTTCGCGATTGTTCCTCTTTTCTCTCGCGTACGAGAGCAAAAGGAAAAAGAAGAAGAAGAGAGAGAGAGAGAGAGAGAGAGAGAGAAAGACTAGTAATGGTAATATCTCGGCGATAGGAATGATTGATGGCTTCTGGTTTTATTGCTAGGCAGATTTTTACGGCGGCCAGTCTGGGATTATTATTGTATTTATAAGATCGAGGAGCAGCGGTTAATGAAGCTGTAAAAAAGCCGTGATTGAATGTTTATGCTTTGCCGGAGCACTGAATATCGCCGGCTTTATTAGTATAATAACGCAAAGCTGATATTGATTTCTCTTATTTTATCTTTTTATTTTATCTGCAAATTAAAGTACACGTGCAACTTTATAATTTTTTTTTTGTGTGTTTTTGATAGTTTCCTTAATTACTTTTACAATTTTTGAAGTGTTAAACTAACACGCTTATAAACGCGATACTTTTTTGAATACAAAGGAGATTTAATCGAGTTCTAACTCTTTTTAATAAATATCTTGAAGTTTATTATCAAATGAAGCTTAATTTTATGAAAAGGAACAGGTAATTTTATTCTTTTTTGATCGCAATTTCATTAGAGCATAAAGGGGAGTAAATCACCGGTCGACATTTATTTGCCTCTTTAGCTTTTATTATGGCTTCATAGCATTTAAGCGGATTTTGCAATTCGGAAAGGTCGGAGCATCGTTACGACGTTGCATATCAGCTGAAAGCAAATATGTATTTCGTTGATTATCAGTCATTTTGTGCGCAATTACTTTCGTTCGTCACTGTAAATACGTGAAAAACAATGAAACGACACTCGCGCTTACTCTCCCCGGAGTGGATAATTTGCGAACGAAGCAGACCTCTCTCTCTCTTAACGTTCTACACATCAAAAACGCCGCTTCGCTAATTGATTATCGAGGAAAAAATTCACAATGGTTCCAACGAAATTATGTCGCGTTTGACAACACTTCTGTTTGTTGGCTAACGACATTACATTTAATTTGGCTCGCTGAATGTATAAATGTTCTGCAGAGTAAGAATTTGAATAAAATTACTAAATGTCTGATAATCCAGTTGCGCTCGTTGTAAAAGAGAGAAAGTGATAAATTTAATTGATAAATTTATTTTGTGAATTCTTGATCGTCCTTTTTTGAAAAATCGTGTTCGGCTAAAATTTAATATTGGCGTTAATGTCTCCATGTCGGTAATAAGTTTTAAAACAGGTAATTGATTAAAATTAACAAGATAGCTAGCGTTGAAAAGAATTAAGTTAAAAATGAAACTTTTATTAGAAAGAAGTATTTTATCAAAGATTTTACTTGAAAAAACGATTAGATTTCAATCCATAAATACAGTATAAGTTTTATTATTAATGTAACAAAAAAATTTAATTATAATGCAGTGTTCCAAGAAAGAAAAAGTGAAGAATGGATGATAAATTTAATGGAGAAAATAAAATCTAATGAAATTACTCACTAATCGTATATAATACACTGAATATATCTTTATAAATAAGCTATATAATATTCATGTCGCTTTTTATTCACGCACACCTAAAGCACGTCCCAAAAATGACATTATCCGCCGTGTAAAAGAGCACTCATTCGTATACGTGCCCATTAAAAGATTAATCTCCAATATAGAACAGTATATGCTTGGGCGCTGATTTATTAAGATAATAATCAGAAGAGTACGGCTCACGACGAGGATGCTAATGCATTAATCCGCCGTAAAGTCCCTTAACTCTAATTATAACTCTCATCCAGACATGGGCCATAATCCTCGTGAAGCTAATAATTCGACAGCTACCGGGGCGATCTCAAGTGCTCAACCGTGACAATGTTAAGCTAGCGAAACACCTGCAGCACACGTGGCTACAAACTGCGCCAGCGTGAGATCTCGAAAACAGGTGCTACGCAATTACGCGGTAGTTCTGCTCTCGGTGCATTAATTAAATCCAATTCTTTTACGGCTATTATTTTACGCGCTTTTTCTACGCCTTGATCCTCAGATTAGGAATGATGTTAAACCTTTTGAGTGTTGTCGGGAAATTACTATTCCTGGGTGATTCATTTTTTTCATTTTAATTAATCATACAGAGCTACTTGTATCTTAACTACGTGATTCATTTTTCGATGAAATCTTTCAATTTTCAATGTAAATATTATCTATATAGATAGTACAGTGTTTAATGTTGTGAAAGTATCTAAAATTTGTAGTTGTTGATATAAAATATTTTGAATATCAATTAGTTAATTTATTTCGATTACTAATAATAATAATACACTAATAATCGAGGTGAATATACATATGTGAATAATTATAAATTATTCTAGCGTAAAATAACAAATATTAATTCCCGCTGAATAATCAACGCATTAATAATATCTATTTCATTAATTCTGATCATTCGATATTTTGTTTACAAGCACGATCTATTAATGTGTGCATAAAACCCTGAATTGATCAGGATTACTTACGTAAATTCGCATAATTTTTATTATAAACTACGCATCGTAATATTCAAATTTTTAGTTTAAGCAAAATTTACACTGATTATCAAATATTCTCTTGGCGGCAATAACTGTAACGAAATTTTATTTCATAAAATTATTAATTTTTACATAATGAGCAATATAAATATTAATTTATATTATGCAAACACGAATTTTTCATGCATTTATGAAAACTAATATAAAATTTTACGTTTCCTTTTATACCGTCTGTAACTTTATATACTTAAATCTTTGTAAATCGATACTAGAAATCAATTTACACTGCTTTATTCATTGGATTTGCGTGTAACCTGATCATCCATAACACCTCTAAGTACCTAAAAAATACGTTATAGATTAGTCCAAATAATTAAATTTTATCCGACTAAGTGGGCCATTTCAAGCAGATTCCCCGAACGGTATTAAAAGTACCGGTATTAAAATGCGCATTTTTTTCTTCGAACTTGCACCTTAACATAAATTACCTTCGATATTATATCGACGTTATAACGACGCGACGGTCTCGCCGTAATCTCGTATATTTAAACGTAACTACGTGCACCGGTAAGTGAATGACGTCACCTTGACTCTCCAAGGCTCAAAATTGAAAAATAATACTCAAACGCAAAATCATCTTATCGCCTGTAAACGCGTATTTTATTATACAATGTACACACAGCCTTTGCGGAATTCCGGCGCGTGCTTTTAATTTTCCGATTCGAGCTTACCCTAATATATTCCTCGGACAACAATGCCGAGAGCGCATAAAAGAGATGGGCTACTAAAAAAACACTAAGCCCCCGATCTCGCTCTCGTATTAATATCGCAGACCCCCGAAAATATCCGCAACAAAAGCTCGGGAGGGGGGGTTATGGAACCGTTTCGCGGAATTATTCGCTCGTAAATTCCTTTCGCTTCAGGAATGGGGGTGGAGGGAGGAGAATAAATCGCAGCTCGTCTCCGGCATTTTTCACCCACGAAATATCTGCCATTGATTCGGTTCTGCATTACGAGTGGTAACAATGAATTTTTTCCCTTTACTGCCCCCCCTCGTAGATGAGGGAGAGTCACGCGTGGATGATTAACATTTTTGTTTACGGGATGCTTCCAAGTTCTGATGATGTCTAATGGTTTGTTTTACGAATTAATATGATTTATTGGCTATTATTGTCCTGCAATTAACCGATTTATAACCAATTTCCCAAAGGAAAATGAACCAAATAAGTTAAATTTTCGAAAAGCGAGCACATTTATATTACCTTTCAAGCTCCAATGCTCGAATCTGAAATTTTTGAAACTTTAGCCATATACTTAAATAAGCTTAAGTAACCTCAATACTTAAAGTTTTAAAAGATTTCTCGTTTTAGTAATCTCATAATTTTTACCAGCGTATTCAATGTATTGCAATAAAAAAGCCTTACATTCAAAATTCCTGAAAACTATAAAAGTCAAACTGCAGATATAGTATATTCGAGCGCACGAAGCTAAGGGCCGAGGTTACGTCCGTATTAAGCAAAGTTTACAGTTACTTCAACAAAATCATAACCCCGGCGAAAGTTCACAGTACACCGTGGGGGTGCGTCAGCAGCAGCAGCGGCAGCAGCGGCTTCAAAACGCGCTAAGCATCTAACTTACTCAAAATAACGACGGCAATAAAACGCGAAGAAGCCCGAGCGACGCGAACTTCAGGAAGTGCAGCCGACAGTCTTTGGATCGCGAATTTCCGCGTGGGCGTCGATCGCAGGCGACATAAAACGCTTAAGATGCGGACCGAAATACAGGCGCGACGCGTGTAAGCCTGGAATAACGGCCCTACCCGAAACGTCGCGGCTCGTTAACGGTTCTTTTCCCTCGCCGATATTCGACCGTAAATAACGATCGGTTCCTTCCAGGAAAAAACTACGTGCCTTGTAATTTTCGGGAAGGGGGGGGAGGGGAACCTTTATTGGACGTCGTGGCGCGCTTAATGAATGCCCAGATAGGACAATGAAACTGCAATAAAGTGCGGCGTAAATCGAGGGCTGGATTAATAAATTTAGTTTGTAGGAGCTGCCGAGGTATGGGAATTATTGCGCGCCGTAATGGCTGACTGAAACTTGGGAAATTTTAATTTTAATTGCAGGGCCGAGATGACTTTTTGTGAATTGGTTTGGGAATGTTGTTAGTCAAAGTACACTTGCCTTACATAATTAAATGAGTAAAGTTTTTTATGGCATTATAAATTACTGAAGAAAGATTTTGATAATCATTTCTTTGGCTGATTGTGGACTTTCATTTGTTTAGTTGCCTTATCATTATCAGTAAAGACTTTTGTTTTATAAACTCGGAAATTAGATTTTTGGACTTTGCAAGGTGCTTTTATTACTTCAAATTAATTCATCGGAATTATTCCAAAACGCGAACGTTTACATAGAATATTTATGAAAAACTTCTCTGACTTTCATGATCCTAAATGAAACATTCATGAAATAATCTGAAAACTGGATTACGTACATCCACGCATTCGCTGTAGGTTACTTTCAAAATTGATCCGTTTAAAATGAAGAAAAAAAAACACGTTAACCCATCTGAATTCTGATGAAACTCCATAAGCACAAAAAGATAAAAAACGATAATGTTTGTTGCAAAAGAAAATTTTTTACTCCCTCCCAACAAAGTGACTCCAATAAGGAAGCAATCCAGCGGCTCATTGTAGAATTTCCATATCGATATTTCTCCGCGCGCCACTTAATGGCGCATCGAGGCCCCAAAAAAAGAGAAAGCTAACGAGCCCGCGCGGAAAGTCCGCGAAGAAAAAGAAATCGAGTAATTCCATTCCAACTGTATCAATTATAAAAGCGCGCCTTACGAGGCCATAAATTCCGGGGCCCTTCCAGATCGTCGGCGCGCGACTGATATAACGGCGGCGGCGGCGGCGGAGGACGCGCGCTCCCATATAATAACCCTCCGCGCGTTGCGCCAAGATTTACGTCTGTTCGCACACCGGTAGCACAGGTGGAAACGTAGCCGCCTCGGGGCACGTAGTCGCGCGATTTAATTAGCGACGCGTCTCTTTACATTGCGATTTTCAATTAATCCTCGGCGCGAACCGGTTCCCCGCTGCAGCGCCCTCTTCCCCCGATGCGTCAAAGAGATATACCCCACGGGAGGCGAGAGAGAGAGAGAGAGAGAGAGAGAGGAGACCTCGCCGATCGGTAATTAACGAACTTATTTGGCCCGTCACGGAGTGACGCTCCGCCGCCTCGCGTCGCCAATATATAATGTCGAGAGTTCGAGGGTCTAGTTAACGTGTACTTGGATTTGGCTGATTATCGATCGGTGCGCGCAAATTTGTTCTAGTGTTTTCGAATAATGGAGTGTTGATACAAATGCACACCGTTAATAATTATATGAACAGTGTGTAATGTTATAGCGTGAATGTTTAGTTAACTCATTAATGCTGTATCTGAAAACGGAGCCCGCAATTAATTAATGGCGCAGTTGCAGCGAGTAAATTACGAAAAGTACATTCCTAATAGATAACTGGACATTTAAAAGAGTCTCGAAATTAGGTAGACTAATAAATGTGATAGAAGGCACAAAACTTTGCTAGGATATTTGGCCAGAAGTAATTTGGGCATTACGCAAAAAATTCGCCAATTTCTTCTCAAAAAAAAAGAAAAAAAAATCTGTTTCCACCAAAGTACACGTTTTACCTTTAAGTAACGGACTGACGAGGAGGAGAGCGTGAAAAATGCAGGGGCAAACACAGAGGATTAGCGCCGCTTCCTTTGTTACTCGGCGAAATTGGAGCCAATGATCGGAGGACCTTTGAAAGGTTTCCGGCGCCATTCAGCGGCACCCGGCTAGTTTGCACGCAAACGATACACGACTCGCGGCTAATTGGCCGAATGGCTAATTAGTACGCGCCAGCTTCGAAATAATGCCCCTCTCGCCGTGGAATCGCGACGCTCGCCTTTTGTCCTAACTGCATTTCAGCGAAGGGGGGGGGGGTTTCTGCAAGTTTAGCACGAAAACCGCAGCGCAATTTGTGCGCGCCTCGCTCGCTCGAGAGAGCCGGCGGGAGTTGATTGTATTTTTGGGATTCTCGAATTCTTGCGCGTGTTTGCATGAGCCGGAATCCCAACTATCCCGCGAGTCTGGGCTTTACAAATCCAGGTGGAATACTTCAAACCCGTTGGCGACCTTGTTAGTTTTTTTAAATTCATTGCAAGTTCGAGGAATGACTGATTGTGCTAAAGAACCCCGACGACGAATTTTACAACGCGTATAAGCGCATAATTTATTGCTATTATAAATATCGTTTATTGTCTAAATTTTTAATGTGAATTATGGATTAGCTATTGGAACACAATTATTACGGTCTATTATTATGAGTAAATATGTAATCAAACTCATGAAAGTGCACTTTCATGAATTTGTTTGAACAGTGCATCAATAATTTACTATTTGAATTTAAAATATTTATTTCTACACTGAGAGAAGCTACAAATAACTAATAATACTAAAAAATTACAAATAATCTTGTAAAAATTACCATACTGTCTAGTAAAGCCACCATAGACTGTTAAAATCCAAAAGATTACTATACTTTATTAGAAATTTTACTATACACAGAGAGGAAGGATTACTAATATGTAGTAATATTCATTAATATTAAATGAATATGAGTACATATTAGTAATATTCATTAATATTTAATGAATGTGACTACATATTAGACATTTTTCCCTGTGCTTGGTAAATTTTCCTATAAAGTATGGCAATTTTTTGGTTTTGATAGTCTGCGGCGGCCTTACTAGGCAGTATGGTAATTTTTACAAAACTTTTTTCTCAGTGCAATTACAAGCTGCCCTCGACTTGTTATTTGTAAGATCAAAGCTTAAAACTTTTTATTTACAAAAGGAAATTTGATTAATAAAGGCAATTAGTGATTTATACATCGAAATGATAACATCTACAATTACCGCGAAAGCAGAAATTTAAATGAATGTTTTGAATATCAGAGAAGACGAGAAATTATGCTGATTCACGAAAATTTGTAATATTTATTGAAAACGCCACCAACATGCGAAACAATTC
>JAWWEM010046524.1:0-12548 GCA_035582935.1 Ormyrus thymus
CCGGGTTTCTTGAATTATAAATTAGTTGTTAGGTGCGCGGGCAATAAACAACATTTGTTTAAAACGCACCGTGACATTATTAATTAAGTATAATTGTTACATTTTATTAAAATACAGTAATAATCACACGACAACTAGCAATGGTCCCAACACCAAGCCACTCACTATGCTGGTCATTCTTAAAAATCCACATATACTCGAAAACATAAAAAAACTGGGTTTAACACCATCGACGTTGACCTAGCGGAATTTTGCCATGAAGCATGCCACGAATTTATCAACAGCCCCGTTTATATTAATGACTACTTATCTAAGTCTGAATACATTCACTTTATTCATTTAAAAAATGTAGTCAAAAATAGAAGATTTAAATATGTATGGCAACGTAAGGGCCGCTGCATAGCTAGGCTTCGTGATGATGCACGGGCACACATGATATAGAACGAGAATGACATCGATGCAATTATTGCAAATCACACCGTCACAAACATAGACGATACACTCACAAAACAACACAATATAAAAGAATGACTAGGTCAGGGGATCCGTGATACTGATCGCGCGGGGCTCCTTAGAATAGGCTTCATTAATGTAAGTTCTCTAGCCGGGTAGGTTGAGCAAATTCAGCAATACCTCTATGATGACGATTCCTATCACTTATTTGGAGTAGCGGACACATGGTTCGACCGGCGGTAACGGATGAGACAATCGACGTTGAAGGCTTCCGCGTAATCAGACAGGATAGGAATCGCGAGGGTGGAGGCGTTGCACTCTACGTCAGAAAGGTATACCGAGTCGAGATAGTTGCGCAGTCGGATACGGGAGATCTAGAAAAACCTGGGATCCCTGAGTACCTTATGTCTGCAATCTCCATAGACAAAACACCGCCTATCCTGGTTGTAGTATTGTACCGCCCCCCGTAAATCTCTTATCTTAAAAATTTGCCGTTTCTCGATGATCTTCGCGTTCGCTGTTTCAATTACAGTCATAAGATCATAATGGGAGACTTCAATGCTGATCTGCTGAAAGACAACAATGAATCTAGGTCGCTTCGTAAGCTTATAGATGACTTATCCCTCCAGCTAGTCTACCGTGGTCCCACACATAACACTCCCACCTCCAGCACCTAGATTGATATAATACTCACAGACACCAACAACACATACATTAACCCGCAGAACATTGAACCTCCCTTAAACAGTAGGCATAACATTATAAGTATGTCGCTCCTTATACAAATATATAAGTACTAACTCTTGTTATCTGACTCGCTAGGGAGGTAGCAACAGCGTCCCCTAACTCTTGTGTGCTATTCGACGTTGTTGAATATAATTGTTTCCCGTGGTGTTCTGTGGTCGGTGAGTGTTCATCCATTTGCTTCTGATTTACACTTGTAGCTTTGTAATAGCTGCAGTATATACCGAGCACTTCCTATCCTCTACTGCATGGTCATGTTGCCAGCCTTTCTTCTTACATAGGAAGCATTTGAGATCTTCTTCCTTGCGGGTACAATCTTTCTTCCTGTGGACCTCGGTGGCACTATGGCCGCAAGTCTCCTGTGGTGCTCGGCACTTCGCCGCAAGATGAGAGGCTTCATTAATGTTTGGAGTTCCCTTCCATGGATTTCGATCAGTTCCGCATTCTGGGTATTGATAGCCTTTACCAGGTCTTCTGGTGTCTCTAGTTCTCTGCCCTATTGACAAATTCTTATAGAATAATTTTATAGGATTTAATGTGTGTATTTGCACCCGAATTAATAGGATTCTATCAGTCTTTACAAGATTTTCTTTTGTGTACTCAAGAAATCCTTATAAAAGTTTGTTTACGTTTGAATTTATAGGATTAAAATGTGTATTTGCTCCCGAATCAATGGGTTTTTATCAGACTTTATAAGATCTTTTCCCGCCATACATTTATTACATTTATACCATTTTGACCCTTTGTCTGACCGAAACGTCCCTATATCGCTCTCTTCCGCTACCCCTTTCTACAACCCCTTTACACTTCCGGCAAGGATGTACTGTATTCTTACATTGATTCCGTCATTCGCTTGTTACATTCTTAACGTTTTGGCTTTGGTCTGACCGAAATGCCTCTATACCACTCATTCCCGCAAGTAAACTATGCCTCTCACCGGTATATACTGAACTACTTGCCGCACGTATTCTCACTTGATTCCTGCCAGATTTTCCCACATATATACAATGTTGCGACGTTCGCAAGTGCGGGCGGGGGCCGAGGCACCATCATGCAATGGCGTCCCCCCTCCCTCCCGTCCTCATATGAGGATTCGATCCCCCCCTCAGCCTCAGCCTCTGCTCCAGCCGCTGATGAAGCGCCTAATCAAGGAATACTTCCCGGAGGAATGGCGTACTCCGATGGCTTCATTCTGCCCGAGATGGTTGTGTGGCATGACCTCCACGTTGGGGAAGACCGTCTACAACTCACGAGAGATCCGCTTTAATTGGACTACTCTGCGCAGGGGGTCAGAGCGAGATCTGGAAGGCGTGTTCCTTCGCGAGTTAATCCATGTATATCTGTACCTCCAGCACGATGACCGAAGCCACGGTCGGCGCTTTCAAGCAGAGGCTCACCGGATTAACAATTAGGGAGGATATGATATTGGCATGACGCACAGCGAGTGCAACCGGTTTATTCCGATCTACGGATGGCTATGTCTCGCTTGTGGAAAACTACTGGACCTCACCCGGCTAGTATATCCAGCGGAATGGTTGATGCCTAGGCATGCTTCCTGCGGCCGCCCCGAGTGGGTTCCTCGCCCCGCGGTTCATCACCCGTGAAACACTAGAGGTGAAATGAAAAGAGATGGCCTGTGAGCATAAAAATAAATAAATAAATAAAAATAAAAAAAAAATAAAAAAAATAGAAAAAAAATTTTGAAAAATTAAAAAAAAATTACAAAAAAAATAAAAAACAAATAAAAAAAAAGATGGCCCACAATGCTCAACGATGACCATGTGCCCACTCCCACGTCCGGGTGACGTTCACGTGTGGGCCGGTGACGGCTTGTCGGCTGACAAGGGGGGGGGAGGCTTACCCCACAAGTATCCCCGTCATTACCCCTCTAGCGCCTCTTTTCCTGTTGACCTTACATTTGCCCGCTCGCATCGCGTTTGTACTACTTATCCTTGCAAGGGCTGTCTCTCCAAGATCATGTTTTGTAGATCATTTAGTCAGGGTGAAATAAGAGCCTACCATCCCCTCTTGCACCTAGTGTCATCACACCACACGGATTTGCGTCGAGGCTTGTAATTAATTAAATAATAATAATTATTTAATATTAAAAAATATACAGGTATCAGCGTGAATGAATCAAGTCAAGGTTTTTACAACATAAATGACTGAAATACGTCGTCAGCTGATCATTTAGAAAAGGAAATGAATTTATAGATTGGCGATCGGAGACGACCGACCAAAAGCTTCTTAATATAATAGAAAATATATAGGAAAAATAAATTATAGATAAACACTGTTTTAGAAAAGGAAATAAATTTATAAATTGGCGACCGGAGACCGGAAACGGCCGACAATAGCTTCTTATATATAATCGGAGATTTTACCGGTTTGTAATCAGGTAATAATTATATTTATAATAAAATTAAAGTGTTTCTCATATTTAATTAAATTAAATATTCATTTATTAAGTAATTTTTCCAAAGAGGTTTTGTTACTAAAAATTAAAAAGTCTACTACTACTAAAGAAAGTTTACCACTAAAAATTAATATTTGATCTTAATTCTATACGCCAAGTTAATTAATTTAATTATAACTGATAATTCGCGAGGAAACTCGATTTAAAAAGCTAGATCAGGCTCGTAATAAACGTAGATTTAGATATGAATTCGCTAGGCGTATTTGAAGTCTCGTAAATCCGCGCGAACTCGTGTGCGTTTCGAAGCCTCACTCTCCCGCTCCTTCGGCTTATGCTCATCGCTTAAACATCGATCGGGTTCGACGGCTGGCGGAAGGGCGAAAGAGAGAGAGAGAGAGAAAGAAAGGGGGTGGGAGAGGGAAAGAGGGTAGAGAGGAAAGAAGAGAGGGAGAAGCACCGCAGAGGCACCGACAGGCACATGGAGGTCAACCGAGACGGGCGATGGATTATTTTCCAAGTTCGTGGCAACTCTCGCCGTCGCGAAATTTTTCCTCCTCCACACTTGTTCCTTTTTCCTTTTCTTTCCACTGCCGCTTTCTATCTATGCGCTCTCTGGCTGTCTTTCTTTACTTCTTTTTTCAGGCTCTCCGTTCGTCTTTTTCTGTTTCCTTGGCTTTTTAAAAATAGAGGATGCTCGATAAAAAGGTTGCTGCGTTGGCGTTCCGAATCTTCTTTGCTTCTACTTTTGGTGAATTTTACAAAAAGATTTAATTAAAACTGCCTATAATCAAGATGCTCAGCGATTGCTTAACTATTAATTCGATTACGCAAATTCCAAATTTTTCCAGATATTTCACAGTTTATTTATTTATGTTTTAACAAAGGGTACTTTTGTCTTCTTAGAGGGAGAGTACTCGAATTTTAAAATATACAGTTTTTTAAAACCTTGACTGTATTTTCTTCCGTAGCATTATGAAGAAAGCCAAATTTTTTCAGCTAAACAGTTTTCGTTGTTCCAAGTACTACTTTCACAAAATTGTCATATTGTCAAAATTTCATAATAAAAAGATCTTATAATTAGTTCAAAATCATATGGCCGTCTAAAGATTCTGCTGAAGAATGCACTCGCATTGCTATTTATTCTGAATTCCATTCCAAGTTTGGTTTATGAAACTGACGTACGTGGTCATTACGTCCTAAAGACGTAGCTTTATTAAAAATATCCTTGTCAGCGACCGATTGACCTGCCCTTCTCAAAAATTAAAAGCTCTGAATAAGCGATCAGTGCCATTCGGTTGCAAAACAATTTAAGTATTAAACGAGAGCACCGCCTCATAAAGCGAGGCCCTCATTAACTGAATAAGCAAAAAGAAACAGTATATAAGCAGGCAAAAACCAACTAAAAGCCAGTTCGTGTTCATTATCTACAAATCGCGGTTTGTTCTGAATAAAGTGTATTTGGTAATTGGAAACCCATCTACGCATCTTTACCAACCCCCAACTTCCTATCCAGTCCAGTGAGAGCTGACCAAGACCTAAGTAAGTACCAATTAAAGGATAATAATCCAAAATAATTAATGAAATACTAGTTGGTGGAGTCTATCATCCACTAGACTCCGAAAATAAGAAACCAGAAATATAAAGTCTCTGAATTTAATAAATTCAGACTTAACAGTTTTAACTGTTAATTTATTTTTTAAATCATTAAATTAAATTCGAATGAAATTTAAGCGAAATTCTTCATTTAAAGATAACGTATATCTTTTCCGCTTAATACAGCATTAATAAATTTCTAGTTTAATGAAATGATTGCAATTCTCTTTCAGACTCCAACTGCGTCACACCACGCGACGAGCACCTTGAAATTAGCGGTTTCTTTACAATGTAAAATTGGTTAGGCTTTAGTGTCAAGGAAAAAAGGAGAGGCTCAGTTAAACAGCTCTTCGTAAGTGGATGAGGGATCTAAAGCGATGCCCCGTCAAAAGTGCTTCTTTAACCGTAGGAAATAGGCTGTGCTAAAAGACTGTCGTTTGAGAGGAAGTCATCTCGCTTGGTGTTTTATTTCATCAATTTGCATAGCGATTTATTGTATTTAAATTTTCAAGCTTTTCATGTATTAAATTTTAAAATTCTTAGCCAAGTATTCAAGTTTTTATAATAAAAACCGTTTCATTAATTATTCTAAAAGTCATATAAGAATATTATTTATGGAGTAATCTCTTTTTAAAGTAAATTAATGGCTGACGCTTAAAAACTAAATAAATAATAGTAATCTTTTTTTTTTTAATTACAAAAGCTAGTTTGAAAATTTTATAACGAATTTCAGCTTCACATTAATGTTTGCATTAATATCCGGAGTGCTTCCATAAAGCCTGAGGCGGAATATTAATTGACAGCAATTTCGATCCCAAACAATAAACTATTAAGTTACCGAGCAATTTATTCAAGTTATTGCAGTTCAATACCTCCACTGAATTGATTCTTTATTTATGCCATTAATTCATTACAATATTTATAAATTTGTAATCCGCTAATTTTACTCTATAAGTATACATATTGAAATTGGATAACATAATGTTTTCGATAAGACAATTGATTAAATAAAACAGTAAACGTATAGAATAAAATCTTGAATATATTTTTAATAAACGAAATGATTATACTGATTTTATTTTATTATTAAACATTTTAAAGAAGTACCAGATTATGGATACATAAAAGTTTTCAATTAACTTTTATTGCGCGAGGTTTCGGTCACATTTAATCGAAAATCTAGTCTAGAATATTAACAATATAAAATATTTATGCGGAATGACAAATCTGATGACATACTAAACGCTCCAATTTTTTAACAGCTTCAACTTCTTGTAAAAACCCCAACGGTATTTCGCATATTTGCCCTGCAATTACAAATGCAATTTTGTGAGGGGCATCGAATCCACTATCGCAACGTCTCTTGCGAAGAAGGAAAAGCCATTCTGTCCAAGTAGTGCGCGGGAGTATCGAAATTCGCAGCCGAGTTTCTCCCGCGAAACTTTTCGCGACCGCTTTCTACGTATTCGCAGCGCTTCGGTGGAGAATTTTCTTCGCGAATGTTGGCCTCTTTCCCTTTTTACCATTTTTTTTTTCTTTGCGGCGTCACTTTTTCGTACCGAGAAATTTCATCGATAATAAGCTTGTGAGTTTCTCGGATGTGCATCTCTTTGGATGCAGTTCGGAAACAGACCTTTACAATGTTCATCTTTATTTCGGAAAATAATGTTCGTGAACAGCGAAAGTAAGGTACAGGCTTGACTCATTTTTTTGGCTACACTGTGTGGGAAAAGGAGTACAGAGGATTACTAAATTAGTTTACTATAAAAGGTTTTTCTCTTGCTCTTTCTATTTCCGAAATTAATTTTTTAACGTCCAGACCCTAAAGGAACCAATATGTGACTCCGATAGGGGTAAAAATTAATCGACTGTAAGATACGCGAGAGTCCAACGATGGAGATACGGCGTAAATGGGTTAAAGGTATTACCATGGATTTTAATAGTCAATTGAAAGCTAATATTTAGGTTAGTAACTTTGAACACTTAATAGTTTTCATCTTTAAAAAAAGTGATGGCGGAGACATTATAGTATTTCATAAATCTTGCTTTTTCGCATGTCAATAATACATATACAAACGACGATGAAGATTGGTTAGAAAACATTCAGTTTTTTTTTTTAAAAAAAGGAAAAACTAAAAAAAAAAAAATAAAAGTAAATAAAAATAAAAAACAGTACTTTAATTTGTAAAAGAATTCTGATTTAACAAGGAACGCCCCAAGAAAGTTGAACGCGCGCAAATTCTAATTCATTTTAATTACGAATCTTATTAAAAAATAATTCTACACGCGCCGGTTCGCGAGTGAAAATTGTCCTTTCCGAAGGCAAATCCGTCATTGGGATAAAAATCTCTATAATAAAACCTTCCCGCCGCGACTCGCTATATTCTTTAAAAAAAAAAAAAAATCGAGCTGCAATAATAGAACGTCCGAGTCTCTCCAACGGACTTCGAGAAAATAATTCCGCAGAAAATAAAATCCCAAACAGTCGGTTATCGTCGCCGGTGTAACAAAGGCGGGCGGCGAGGCACCTGGACGCGCAAATGATTAATTCGCGGCGGGCGGAAAACTTTTCCCCAGATGACCCCTACTGCACACCGCTCTCCTCTGTATCCATCGTCGTTTTCTTTTCTCTCCTCTCTCGCGCGAAAAGCTCCCCGCGGTGAAATTTCGCTCTCTCTCTCTCTCTCTCTCTCTCTCTCTCTCTTGCTCTCTCCGCTGTACAAGTGCGTCCGTGTGAACGTCGGCGAAAGATACTCGGATATTTTAGTCGCGGGCGACGTGTGCGCAGGGAGGACAAATCATGCGTGCCCCGGCGCGTGAAATTGAATTTTACTGCCGGCTCTTCTTTTTTTAACTGGCGCTCCGCGCTCCTTCTTCGTCCCTTTGTTTCGAGGGTCTCTTTTGACATTATTTTCGGGGTATTAAAATTTCTGCTCTTTATTCGAATTGAAGAGAGAGAGGGAACGCTCGCAGTTCTCCGCGGAGGAGGCAGGAAGCTGCGTAATAAAACAAGATGGGAACTGTTATTGACCGAACGGGTAAAAACTATCTTTTTCGCGGCTGCGTACTTTAACCTACAAACCTTAATTAAAGTCAACGAAAATATGTTTTCGGGAACGGGTAAAATATTGGCTTGATAAATATTTCAATTCTCCCTTTTTGCTTTCGGGCGAATATCGCGAGATGTTGTTGGCTATCCAATATAGTTCCTTGAAACTTGAAAAAATCTCATTTTAACCTTTTGAAATCCGAAGTGCTTAATAAGGCTTTTTATTTCATCGTTCACCAGCTAGTTCAGTAAAGTAAGTAACGTAAACTAATTACAGTTTGCTTTGTGTCCGCATTTCTATACATTCGCGTACAATTCGGCAAATAATAGCGAAAATTATTGGCGTTCGTCCGCTTATTTTTATATATTTTCACCACAAGCAGAAAAAAACGGCTCCTTTATTAACTTCTTTTCCTCTTCATTTCTCTTTGTCCCCGCGTCCTGCCCCGCCTCCCTCGGTGACCACATAAAGACACGCGTTCTATTCTACTTTGTAACAGGTACAGAAGAATCAGCAGCTTTTGCCCTTTCGTATATTTCTTGCCCTTTTTCGAGATTGGATAAGTGATGAGTTGGTTGGTGAAAAATTATAAAAGTACGAGAGCCGCAGAGTTCATTGTGGGGAATCGAATTTTTATATATATAACGATATCGAATCGAGAGATGGCAGTATAGATTCGCAGGAAAAAACAGACTTTTTCCCCTCGAACCTCTTTCTCTCTCTCTCTCTCTCTCTCTCTCAATGGCTCGCCGCGGAATATCCAAGTTTTTTTCCTCGTTTACTTTCGAGCGAGATTTGTGGGAATGTGGGCGAGTGCGTAGGCGATCCGTATAACTTTTGACCCAAAATTGTAAGCGGCTCCGCGGATATATATTCATTTGTACTTGTTCAGATGAAATACGATAATTGCGCCCCTTTTTAAATTTATAATTAGCTCAGGCCTGTTCCGCGTCTCTCGCCGATGCTCACAAGTCGATTAATTTGAAAATCGTGTTTAGGAGTATATCTCGCGCAATTATTCGAGGTACGCTGGTTCTCTTTTTTTTGTACTTATCGATTTATCCAAATTGACGTAGGATTAATTTCTACCTTTAATTTAGACCACTTTACGTATGGAAATGCGCCCGCAATTTTTACCCTAATGAAGGCGATTTAGTGCATTCGCTCGAAGCCCCGAGAAGCCTTTTAATTTGACGTAGAAAAAAAATTATACAGTCGCGAAAAAAAAACGGGGTCGATAAATTTTTGCAGCCGACCGTTCGCCAGTGAAACGGGGAAGGCTGCGATTGCGCGGAAGCGAGGAAAGTGACTTTAACGGCAAAATAATTATCAATCGCGTTATAACGAGCGAGCGCCGAGATTAAAGACCGTAAAAATTTGTCGTAGCGCCGCGGGCTTTGGGCGAAGGTCCACTAAAAGTAGATAATATCTGAGATTAGCGGGATGACCCATCTTTTACGGCGGGGAATTTCGGATCTTTATATAACAACGGGGTCGAGAATTATGTTAATCAAAACCTTTTTTCGTGCGCGCGAGAAGGGAAACTAAAAATGGAATTTCACCGGGAACATCGGTAATTCGATTGTAATTTCTCGAGAGCTTGACGGATGGCTCAGCGCTAAACGATTCTTATTAAACTCGAGAAGCTGAATTTGAAGCCTGAGCTGTCGAAAAACCGAAAATAATTTTCGACTCTCGAGCCGTCCCCTCAGCTCTCCGCGTCCGGAGTCAACTAACGAGTTCGTGTTAATTAGTCGAAAGTACGTAGTGCGTATCCGCGCGAGAGATATCCCAGCGAGCCGAGCTGGCGAAAAAGATCCGCGAGCTCGCCCCAAAAATCGAGGAGGATTTTTCCGAAAGAAAAAGAGAGGCCAAGAAGAAAAAAAAACGAAAAAAAAACAAAAAAAACCCAGCCGGAGGGAAAAGAAAGAGGGAGGAAGGGATCCATCGACATTCATTACCCTCCATCTCGGCAAACCTTACTCCGCTTTTCATCACCGTCCTCCTCCTGCCCCTTTTCTCCGCCGCGTCCATTACGAGAAAATTATCGGGAAAGAACAGCCGGAGAAAGAGAGAGGGAGAGAGAGCTCGAGCTCGAGCTCGAGGACTTTCGCGGCGGCTCTGTGCAAGCGCGCATTAGAAGAGACTCGCGAGAGATCAATACGCAAGTTCTCTCTCCCTCTCTCTCTCTCTCTCTCTCCGCGTCTACGTGCACGCTCCTCTCGCTCTGTGCGCGTACACACACGCGCGCCCCGGAGCCTGGGCCGCGCGCCTCCGCAGTTTCGACTCTTCGCCTTTTCCGCGCGCACCTCTTCCGATTGGATTTTTTTGCCGGGCCGTCGAGTCTGCAGGCTTCGACGACGACGGGGGGGAGGGGGCCCGCCTCGGTGCAGCACGCGCGATTCGGATGCCTGTTTTTTTGTTCCTTCCGGCGGCTCGGGGCTGCGCCTTTCCGCGCGCGCGCGCGCGCCGCTGGCTCACGCATTTTTCCGAGCCGGAATTTTACGGACCGTTTGAGGGCGGCCACTCGGCCGAGCGCTGCTTCTCGCTCTCTGCCGTTCTGTCCTTTTTTAGTTCCGGGTAACTCGTTTATCGCTCGATACCGATTCGCGGCTTGTTTATTTTACAGAAATTACTGGGATTTATCCGGGCGAAAGAGTCGGTGCCGCTCGGCTGTTCTGGCTTTTAAATTGCCTTTTCTCTCGTCCTCCGATTGATAATCCAGAGGAAAAGCTAACCCGATATCCAGTTATAAAGCAAAAACGGCCAGGAAGCGTGGCTTTCTGTATTCCGAGGGAGCTTGAAGCCACGTTTACGAGACATTGGCGCGTCGCCAGTTTGAGACACGCTGGAAATGCCGCTGATCGACTCGCCGCTGCTGTGAATTTCTAGAAATGGACAGAGCGACGGGGCTCTTCGGAAATAGCGTGGCTGCTGCGGAGACGACGAATGTTAAGTAGCTCGACGTCGCTTGCTGCCTCGTTTGTCAGCAGATGCTCTTTTAACCTCTTTCTTTGTACTTTCGTGGAATGAAGTTCGATTTAGCGTATCAATGCCTAATAGGAAGGAAAGTGGTAAAGCTCATCCGGTTTGAATTGTATACGAAAGCCCAACAATTTACGCTTTATAAATAAGAGCTGATACATTTTATGTCATCAACTGAATGCGAATGTTTTTATAATTCCAAAACGTTTATTGCATTCATAGAAGATATCGAATTTTCACTACTTGTAGCTCTTATTGTTATGCATCGCGAGCCTCAGCTTTCATCGCGCGCTTAACGTACAATTTACTCCTGATTGTATGGATGAAAAATAAATCCATTTGGCGGCTTGTAAAGTATGAAATAATGTTTTATTAAAATTTTATGACACCTTGCTTATAATTCAGTTATATTTTAATTTTTCATTTTTAAACTGTCTAATTTCATTATTATCTGTAAGTATACATTTTATTCTTTACGAAAAAAAAATTTTTGCCTTGAATCTGGAAGATTAAAAGTTTTCTCACTACTTCGTTTGTCGATTATTTAAAGATAGAAAATTCAATTGTAAAGTAAGCTCTTTATGATGTGACTTTCTGCTACGTAATGTATCTTGATGACGTAAACGCCCAGCCTCTTTCGACTAAAGCCTCTGAGAGTGCGCTTTTTACCGAGTGTTTAAACATCACGCGTTTGCACTAATAACTATTACGTATTAAAACTAACAGGTACATTCCTTCAAAATATGTATCTAAAGCTAAAAATTTTCAAAGCCTAAAAGTGAAAGCGCCTTCTAATTAAATGAGTCCTTGTAAAAGCTGTGTAAACAGGCGGCTAAAGACGGCCGCGAGCGGCTGGAAAAAGGCGAAGATAAGCATTAATTAACGAGCGGCGAGATAACGCGTTCTCCGTGCCAAATGCGTTACCAGGAAGCGCGGCGGGTCGGGAGAAGAAATTCGATTCCGTCATCGGTTGACCCGCTTTAAGAGCCGGGCGGTTCAGCGAGCTGCGAGCAGCCGAGCGGAAGTCGATTCGCGTTAAACGGCACCGAAAATTATAATGGGCTGCGAGCGGCTAGGACTCGAGAGAATGTGGGATGGCAAGTCCTAACCTGGAATCAATCGCTCGCTGGAGAGCGTCATTTTTTTCTGGTTTAATTTTCAGCTTCAGAAACAATTTACTGCACGGAGAAAAAATTTCCTTAAGTTTTACAAATATTTCCTGAAAATTTTCGAGAAAGTATAGTAATTTGGTAACAGACTGAGAGTTTTGGAAATTTTACAGAACAGTCTAGTAATATTTCGATTCA
>JAWWEM010046535.1:0-12547 GCA_035582935.1 Ormyrus thymus
TTACCGGTTCCGTTCCGCATTCCCTTCTTCTTACTATCTTCCCGGCCCGCGACTCCTACGACGCGGAAGAGCAGCCGAACACACAGTCACCTAACCTTCAAATAACGAAGGTGAGTTTAGGTAGGCGCAGCACACAACAACTTAAGCACGAATAAGGTGTTCGTGCGTTGATAACGGCGGCGGGAAAAAAGGAGTTTTCCCCTAGAAAACGCTCCGTTACATCATATAATCTAATAATTAAGAATAAAATGTTTTAATTAAACTATTAATTATTTTATAATTTGCATCTAATAAAAATTTTATGTAATAATAATTTTGTAATAAAATATAAAAAATAGCCGAGTCGTTGACTTTACTTTGCTTCATGACAGGGAGATGGCTGGTCCATCTCTCGAAGATGGTGCTTGAAAGCACCTAGGCGATTTAATAAAAAGACACTTGGCTTTGGTGTTATTTTGGAATTTATTGATTCTAGATGAACTGACTAAGTCCTGCAAAGGACTTAAAGATGAACTTCTAATTTTAAATAAGACTTTTCTTAGCGATGATATCTTCTAGGAGCGAGACTGATACTCGGTAGCGATCCGGACTCGGAATGTGTCTGTCTGATTTTTGCAGCTTAATGTATACTTGTGGGTTGCTATGGGGTTGTTTATTAATTAACAAATGCCTAGTTGTTATTCTCTAGGCAACGAATAAAAGCCAAACTGTTATTTGCTAGGCAACGAACAAAAGCCAAACTGTTATTTGCGAGGCAACGAACAAAACACGGTTTGTTAATTGCTAAGCAACTGACAAATGAATTACTGTTTAAATAATTTTGCTAGGCGACAAGACAAAATAGCAATTAACCATTAATAGTTGCCCAGCAACGGCAATAAACAACCCCTACCTCGGCTTCCCAGAAGCGAACCTATAAATACAGTTGAACGAGCTTGGTCGGATCCCTTTTTTGAACCAGCGGCCCGCGGCGCGCGGACAGCGGTCTGTAAGTAGAGATTTCTATTTGATGTACACAAAATGGCGGCGGCCATAACAGCCCGCGTGAACTTTGCATAACTTCACTTTTTGCATCATTGAAAAATTGAATTGACAATAAAATAATTGTGTTTTTTAATCCGAGGATTTTTGGGGAATAAGAGGATTCTTCGTGCAATCTGCTACAAATCAAAAGGGATTTTTGTAAGTAATTTTTTATTTTAATTATATTTTTATTAAATAATTTTATTTAAAATCATTTTTTTTATTTATATCAATTATAAAGGTTATGCACATGTTTATACATACGGAACACGTACATAATGTTATTAATAACATCAATAGTGTATAATCTAACTAATAAAATAATTATTTTTAGAATTAGGCATCATCTGCTGAGCACGAGCTGCAGGATTTGAAAAAAAGAAACCTGCGAAGAGTCAACCAGTAATTAAATCAAATATTACGTTGGTAAGTATTTTTTTATGTTTTAAAATGAAACAATTAATTTAAGTTTAAATGAATCTTTATTTCATTAATATTTGCAGGTACCAATAAAAAATTCGATGCAGCTTCCTACCAATATCAGTGCTATGCACATTTTAAAGGATGTGCACAACCAAGCAAAGTAGCAAAAAAAAAAAATCATCAAATTAGCAAACCGTGGCGCACGTTGGCCCAACCGTGTCCGCTCAATGCTATCTGGGTTAATTGTTATTTGATTCTATTTTACTTATAGTTAATAAATCTATTTAGTCCGGCCTTCGGTCGGTACGGGCAGTTTCAATGAGATTTCTACTTTATCATAAATGTATAATATTTCGTTTCAGATTTTATTTTATTAATTTATTTTAATTTATTTATTCAGAATTTAGTTATAATTTATTCAGGATGCAATTTTTGTAGATGACGATTATCTTATTCGGACAGTTGCTCAAATGTTTTCAAGCAAATGTTTTTCGAGCAACTGTCCGTAACCCTACGATTGCCAGTGCTATATATTAGTATTGCCAAAATTTAAAATTCAAATCAATAACAGCTGATGATTTATGAACATTTAATAAATTATAGTAAATTATTATATAATTTATAAAATATAAATAAATAAAGGAGGATGCGCACGGATACATAAAAAAAAGAGAATGCAGAAGAACGTATAAAAGTAACGCTATCTTGCAGAGATCGTCAAAATATCAACAGTAAAATAAAATTTAGTCTGGGGAAATGCAGGGAAATATTTAAAAAACTAAAGCCAATTTCACTAAAATAAGTAAAAAAATCAAGATTTCATTCGACGTTCAGTAGTAAATATTAAAAAAAAATTTTTTCGTTTTTCCCACTTAATATCAAATGCTATTTTTATTTAAATACTCAAGACTTCAGAAATTCTTCATGCTGAAATCGATTATGTGCATTCTTTGTAAAGTTTCCGTGGGCATTCTCCTTTAAAAACTATTCTTTTATTTGTATATCCCTTTTCAAATTATAAGGAAGAAAATAAATATTCACATTCTGATATTTAGAGACTTTATTTTTGTCCAGAAATAAGGGGTTTTCTACATAAAAATGACAGAGATTGAAACTACGGATTCACTGGAAGACGTACGAGATGTTTTACTTAAATTGACATAAACCAAATTAATGTTTGATGCAATACATGAATCCATTTTTCATCGTAATGGTCCCGTAAGTAATTTCGTTTTGTCATTTTATGAAACCTCATTTTATTAAAAATAATAAGGGAAATTTTTTCAATTTCGTGATGTACAATATAACATTTTTGTTTTTAATTAATGTCTTTATTTTTTGAACCAATAAAATAAAGATGTTTTAGATTTTTGAAATTAAAACAGTGACACAGTTAAAATTTCATTATTTATAAAATTGATTACTTGAATGACGATTGAAATATAATTCTAATTCTTATAAATTTGAAAATTTCTACAATTAGGCGTAATGTTAGGGTCTAAATTTCTTCTTAAGCTCGGTTTTAAAACTTACTACTTATTACGGGATATTTGAAATATTCAGAGCTTTTCGGGACTTCAATTACTTGGATCCAGAGAACAGAAGATCATTGATTAATGAAGCTATTATTTGAAACTTTTACAATACTAAGTGATTTTCTTTTTATCTAAAAAACACTCGTTTTCTTATCGTCCTCGATTTTAATTATCAACGTTGTTTTTCGCTACAAATTTCAAAGATTTCAAGCTATTTTCGGAATTGCAAATTCTTAGACAAAACATTCGCTGGTTTTCATTTGTATATATCACAATGGAGTCTAGTCTAGTCTGCCTACATATAATTTATCATACAAACAATTTCTCTCGTCGTCATCGCTTACTGTTAATGTTCTCGTGTTATCATAATTATCGCAATAATACAATTATTTAAATATAAAGTGTAATAAAAGTGTGTACAATTAAACGAAAAATTAATTTTAAATATTTAAAAACCCATTTTAATTTCATAACTGTATAGTGTTAATGTTAATAAAATTGGAACCGTCTCAAATACACAATATAGTTAATTGCAAAAAATAAAATATCAGCAATAATTTTCACACATTAAATACGAATTATACATATGATAAATTTTATAAATAACTTTTTTTATAATTATGATTATCATACTAATCTATTTTTCTAAGCATTAATATTATAATGTTTTATTAGATTATTCACGGGTATATATTATTATGTTTGCATTATATGTATTGTATTATCATTTAGCGTTTTGGTTCCACTTATTACATTCTTATAATGGTAGATATGCATACGGATATTGTGCTTTTTGACTAATATATAGGACTCTTATCAATCTCTATGTTAATGGATAATTTAATAAGAAAATTTTATTTCACACTATTTTAATCAATTTATTTGGGTAATAATAATAACAAAAATATACAATTTTCAGAAAAGCTTGTTACCTTCACATGATTAATTATATATTGCAGAAACTTTTCGAAACTTCTTTTAAATATTTTCTTTATGGTTTTCAATAATTTCATTACAATTGCGGCATTTTAAATCTTCCGTTAATGAAAAAATCAAATTACAACGAATTACAAATCAAATTACAAAAACATTTTATTCATACTTTATTATTCTGACTATGAGATGTTATAGCAAACCTATATTAAGTCTGAAAAAAGTTAACGAAAATTAAACTTATGAAGTAAAATTGTGGTTAATAAAAACTTAAAGTTATTTTATATAGATGTGCACTAATTCCCTCGATAAATTAAATAACTTGTAATATGATTTTCAAACTCGCTTTAAATATGTTAAAAGCACTCTTAGTATTCATGGAAAGGTTAATAATTATACGAATTATAATTATGCGAATTATAAATGCATAACTTTAGATTAAAAGAAGCAAAAATGAAAACGATTTCTGGTTGCATTACATTTCTTATCTAAGAGTCGGAGATTCCGGGCGCAAATTATTACGATCGCACTTCCCGTAGCTTCGTTTCTATGCTTCTCCTTTCTTACTCTTTTTTGTTACTGTGGCCCGTGACGCGAACTTGTGTAGGTGCTTTGCTTAATACGCTGAAGCTTTTAAAATTTCTTTGGTTAATACAATTCTTGGCGGTGAAAAAAGCAGTTCTATAATGTAAAACATATAATTACATAATTGCTCAAACTTTTTTAGCTTACATGTTCTATATTTATTTGTATACTTTATGTAGGGAGAAAACTGCTTGTGAAATAATATATTTGCCAAATATTGGATTCGTTTTAGGCATTTAAGACATTTTTCATAGTCAATTTGTACACTGATAAATTAAAAAACTTATTTTTTTATAGATCGATATTTAGATATGTATTAGAAGAAATTTTATTTTAATATTTTCATAAAATTTGATATGTGACAAATTGCAATTTATGAGGCTTTTAGGAAATATTGAATAATTAATTCGCATAAAAAGAAAGTTAAAGTTAATATTTTATGATTTAATTGAAATGATAATAATATTTTTTATTCAAAAGAAAAAAATTATAACCACGTTGAAAACTTAATCTGCACCGTTTCATAAAAAAATCTATTCTAATCTATTCATTAAACTGCTTTGATTATTATGAATGTGTGTTTTTATTTTCAATATTCAAAATAGTATTTTTCAGATTCGAAAAGAAATATGGAAAGTCAAAAGTATTAATCTTAAGTGATAAAAGTAGACTGATAATTTATTCAGATTTTTATTTAATCTATTAGTTCTTTTATTAAAATTGTGTTCCTAATGATTGTAAGTACGTTTTATAGTTAACTATAGCTTATTTTGAAAATTTAGCATTTTTTAATGTTATCATTCTAAATGTTTAAAATGCATATCTAAAACCTTCAACTTTATGGCTAAGTTACTAGTTTGGTATAAAATTTAAATTGTAATTTTGATTATTAAGGTAAGTGCATTTTTACTCTCTAATTTAAATACGCAAATTAAATTATGTATAATGGTTGAACTTTTTCAGTGTTTATTTTCTGTTGTTTGATTTATTATTACTTAAAAATAGACTTTTTTTAAATTTAGGTATCTTTTAAATAAATAATAAACTAGACTTAACTATAGTGCATTTGAATAAATTGATATTTTCCTAATTGATAACCGTTATAACAGATAATGATGAACGTTTTAAATTTTTATTTTCAAGCTTAAATAATTACTGTACAGTTCAAATAACTAATGTTTGTATCTACTTTTAAAATAATACTTATAAGTTGTTCAACACTATGAATCAGTTTTATTATTTTTACATATTTGACTAATTATATATGTGCGGCTCTATGAATTGTTATCAATTAGATATATATTTTAGAATTCTGTTTGAAAAATTATAAATTCATTATTTTGTTGTTTCAATTTTTAAACATTTTAATTTTTCGCTATATTATTTTTTATGTCTAAAAATCCTATCGTCTTTACTTGACTGTAAAATATCTGAATACGCAATCAACAAAAAAGATTGGTATTGTTTGTAAAAAAATTGTATTTAACAGTATTTGAACCTGTACTTCTTGCAAATATCTAAAAAAAATTAGGCTTCTGAGAGTTCATATTCTATATCGAAACTAATAAATATTGCGTATTAAAAAATTGTTCTTCGCAAATGCTTCTTAGTAATACGAATCTAGAAGCAATTTTATTTTTTAAAATCATTATTTTTATTTAATAAATTAGATTATTTTTCTGCGTCTCATAGATAATATATAGACAAACTATTTTTCCCTTGGTGTCTATTAAAAATTTGTTATTATTGGGTCAGAACTCTTAAAAATAATTTATTATACAACTTTTAAACCGGTAAATATGACTTTCGTTCGCCTTTCTAACTATCAAAATTGAATAAAGAATTACCAGAATCCTAAAAACCTATCGGTTTTCTACAGCTTTGAAAAATAAAAAAAAAAGTTCTATTTATCTTGCGGTTTGTCGGCAGACGCCAAGGCTCGCTTCATGAATGTAGAGATGTTGTTGCATTTCTGATCAGTTGCTTAAAAGCTTCCGTCGAGGCTCTGATCTCGTTCAAAGTCGAATAGTTCCAGATCACCACCGCCAGGATTTTGGGGCCTTAGACTGACGCAATCTCGTGGTGAACATTCGATTCGACTTTCTGAGCCGCAGCTGCATTCCACACAGTTGCCTGTTGAGTGAGGCAGCACCTCCCCTTCTTGGTAGGTTCTCCCTGGGTGAACAAAGTACAGATAAATATTTATTTTGAAGGGACTCGCAATAAATGCGCGAATCAATTTTATTTTCACGTATTTTGCGCTTAAATTAATATTTTAAGGTTGTGTAACAATAGATAAAAGTTTTTTGATAAAAATTAAAGGAGGATTCTCACGGATTTGTAAAAAGAAAGAGAATGCAGAAGAACGTATAAAAGTAACGCTATCTTTTAGAGATGGTCAAAATATCAACAGTAGAATAAAATTTAGTCTGTGTAAATGCAGGGAAATATGTAAAAAAACTAAAGCCAATTTCATTAAAATAAATGAAAAAAATCAAGATTTCATCCGACATTCAGTAGTAAAAATGAAAAAAAATGTTTTTCGTATTTCCCACTTAACATAAAATGCTATTTTTATTTAAATACTCAAGATTTTAAAAATTCTTTATGCTGAAACCGGTTATATGCATTCCTTGTAAAATTTGACCATGAATTGCCATAGGCATTTTCCTTGAAAGTCAACAAAAAGGTTTTAAATTTTTTAAATCTATTTTAAAGAAATTTTAAGATATTTTATTCATTTTATTTTTACCTTTGATTTACGTATTCTGTTATTAAAATTTAATTTCCTTAAATTGACATATTTCATTTTTAAATGTCAAATTATTAATTCGTGGTTTAATGAACTCAATTAATTATTCAATGAAAAAACTTGGGAAAAATGACAGATTTTCAAAGAAATGTTGTATGTAGACGTGAAATTGTTGATTAATTACGATTATATAACGGTGTATTTTCAGTAAAATATTAAAATAATATTGTTCAATTATGAAAATTAAAGCGTTAAATATTTTTTTCAAAAACGAACATATCGTGAAGCTATAACATAGCATGATCGTTCTGAAATACCTTAAAACTTAGCTAAATTAAAGCTTCCTATTTTAAGCTGTTAATATGAAAGTAATCTGAATTAAATTCACTTATTTATACATTATTTATAAAGACTTTAAAAATTTTCACAACTTTATCATTCAAAAAATTCTATTATATCGTGAATAATTTTGGACCAAATACCGCCCAAAACTGAGGAATATATAATGTTTTACAAAAATGCATGAAGGAATACGTATGTCATAAAAGAATATAATATATTTCATGCACCAAAGTCTAAATCCGAAAGTAATATTCCATTGTCAGTTATTTAGCTCCGAGTAATCCTCATAAACTCTGCCACAATATGCACGCCGTATTCCAGTTATCTTTGCAGTTAAAAGGAACAAAAGCACGCCCTCGAAGGGTAGGAAAACTCTCTGCGAAGCATTCGGGATTGCAGAGGTCGCGTTATTATGCCGCAATGTCTTATAGCAAAGTAAGGTGCATCTGCCAGAGGTAAAATGAAGCCAATCTCCAGGTTTCTGTCCATCTCCAACTTATCAAGAGAGATGGAGGCGCGCGGGAAATCTGCCAAGATGCCAATTCGCCTCCTCGCGCATATCCCCCGAAGGATCGTCGCCCCCGCGGACGTGCAGTTGCCGCGCGAAGCCGTTCCGCTAACGGTGGCTTTAACTTTTAAGCACTGGTTAATGAGCGTCCCTGCTATTCGATGTCGTTTGTTGGGTAATTAAGATATATAGCCAGAAATACTTTTATTTCTCAAATTCTGGGTAATAGTAGTAATAGTAATGCTAAAGTTCCGGTGTGATTTCATTTTTTTATTCGAAAAGTTCAATTTTGTAGTAGAAATTTATCTTTAGGGATATAAATGCAGTATAAATCTCTCAAGGAGAGATTCCTTTAAATTTAAATGTGACGAGATTATAAATTGTCAAAGTAGATTAAGAGATTAACGAAGAACAGAAATTATTTAGAAAGTAAGCTCGACAAACAAAGTAGTAAAACAAAATACTTTCATGCAACACAATTGATTAAATTTATTTTATAATATTTTTTACAGAAAATCCAAAATAATGTTATTGCAAGTTCGCTATAAATTATAATTAAAGTTTAAAGATTATTCAAATATTCGTAAATCATCAATCTTGAAAATCATTTTAATTACAACTCTTAATACATTAATGTGTTTGATCCTGAAATATAGACTTTTTCAATTTACAAGCAACCACTAATATACACATATTATAAAGTATCGAATTTCGTAAGTCCTTATACATTTTACATTTAACTGAAAATAAAATAGACTATGAATCTGAATTCCTCAATTATTTGTCTCTTGCACCCTAGGTAATTAGTAAATTGAATGAATTTTCCGTTATCTCTTCTTGCCAAGATACTTTGATTTTAATTTCTCAGCAGGTGCAACTAAAGGCTTTATAAACTCACCTTTATTTAACTTGAAATATTTTTTAATTACTTTATTATTGAAATTCTTTTAATAATGCTGGCACACCCGATTGAACCTCACTTCATTTGCATCTATTAGAAATTTAAAAATGAACCACAAAACAGGGCAAATGAATCAATGAAAGCCGCCTTTTGGACTTTCTAATTATCCTTTCTTTACAAAAAACACGAAAAGACTTTTAAGCCTGATTGTAGTAAGGCAACGATCGCGTAAACCTTTTCCGCGCGGGCTATTCCCGCGCGTAACCTTTACGGCTGCAACAACTCCCGCTCGTCCAGTTAAAGACGTCGCCCCTTCATTAAAGCCCGGCCGCGTTAATTCCCAGAGCTAAGGACATGTCGTCCATACGAAGCTCCTGCCGCGGGGACTGAGAAGAAAGCCACCTTACCCATGACAAGGCACGTCGCTGGCGCTCGGCTCGTTGTGCTTGTCGTCGTCGTGGACGGCGTTGTAGTCGTAGTCGCGCTCGTGGAATTCACGCCGACGCCGTTGGCCACTGGCAGGTCGTTGCTCTCCAGAGACTCGTCCTCGTCCTCGTCCTCGTCCTCGTTCTCCTGCTCCTCCGTCAGCTCCTCCGAATCGACGCTGTTATCCTGCAATACAGCCCGGTGAAATGATGATGGCCTTTCGTCGGAGCTTTTTTGCTCTTCATTTTCGAGCGCGGGATATTGTGGAAGCCAGCGGTTTTGAAGAAGGTAAGGGCATGTTTGCATATCGTTAGGGGCGAGGCGCCGGAGAAAAGCCAGGTTGTGGGTGCAGATTAGTTCAATTTTGGGGTAACGAGGCGCACGCGTCAAGTAGTTGAGGAGTTCTTTGAAATTTCTCGACCATGGTGACCGACATTTTTTTCGTGCTACCAGGGATTGGATTGTTAGGATTTGGTCCACGTGAATTTTTTTGATAATTCCATATTTATTGTAAGCGGTAGCGTTAATATCTATTTTTATACGCTTAAATCTATTTTTATACGCTTAAATTTTATTTTAAAATTAAAATTGAGCATCCAAAATTTTTAAGGCAAAATTTAATCCTAAGAGTAATTTTCTCAAAAATATTTTTTCCAAAAATTTGAAAAATTTAGTAGAATATACATGTATTCAACAAGGGTTGAAAAGTCACGCATTATTGATCAAGTCGTATATTATCACTCAGAATTTTTTGAAAATTTGATATTATCGAAAAATACTTTTAAAGTAAGATATATGTTCACATCATGTAAATCATCTTCAAAAATTTACCTCGTTTAAGCACAGGTATTAATAAAAAAAGATATAGAAAGCCTTTCCAAAAGATCTGCACTAAAAATATTTTTTGAGATTCACTACATCTTTCAAAAACATACATAGGAACATTACAAGGTGTAAAACAATATCAATTTATAAACGATCAAACGGTCCGTGAAAACGTAGCCAGCATTCTCGAAGGAAATGTAAGAATTATGTTCACGTAAAGGGGGGAAATGCTATTTGCGGTAATGGCTGGCGCGAAAGAATAAGCTTCCAGGGTGTTAGACTTGGCTATGGAGCATATATCCAGGGACGGCACACGTACGTCTAGCTGCTCGCCGGAAGATTCCCCGGAGAAATCCTCCTCCTCGGGCGATTCGCTGGGGCCCTCGGCGAGCGGCGAGTAGTCGTCCTCCTCCGTCGTCCAGGAGTCGGCTGGGCGATCCTCGGGGGCGGCGGTCGTGCTCGCAGGGCCTCCATACGTCTGCCACCAGCAGTACACCTCGCCGGCGACGCACAGGCAGTGCGAGCTCTGGTCGCGCGACGGGATCTGCAAAGTAGGAGGGATTGCTCGCTTGAGTGATATATTGTGCTGCCGTTTTGCTCTGCATTCGAATCGTTTTTTTTCTTTTCGAAGCAATCTTATATTGAATGCTTCGCTGGGAGTGCTGTATTTTGTGCTGGTTTGAAGAAAGGGAGATTTTACAGTGTAAATTATTATTAGATGTTTATTTTATTAATAATCATTATTTGCAGTGAACCATTTACTATTTAATACGAAAATGCCTTAGATATAATAAATGTAAATGTTCATATTAGTTTAAAACCATCATCTTCTTTGAATCGCTGCCTTAGTTTTTCGTATTTTAAATGTTTAAATATGAAATTTAAAAACGTGGAATTCCCTTACGAGCAATAAAAGTGTGAAGATACAGTTAAAGTTACGGAGATAACACGCTTGGTATAGTTACATGCTTCCTATGGCCAATAACTGTTACTGACTTTTAAAAGCTAGAAGATCACAAAAGTTTAATGGTTCTACGAAAATCTCTTTCAAAAAAAGTCTAAAAGATATTTTAGGCACTTTGGTCGTTAACGTTTGAATTTCGGATAAAGCATTTTATAACTTATTTTGTAAGTAGTTTATTTTGATCCTAACTTTTGATCAGAAAACTATTTATTTTTCTTTTTATTTTAAGATATTGTAAAAATGTCCCTTGTCACGGTAGAATTTCTTTTTATACTTCATGTTTAGTTATACAACACTATTTTTATATTTTTACGCTTTCATTTCCGTAAATTTCCTAGAATGTTTTATACATATGAATTTATTGTAAATTAAAAATTTTCATATTACATTGTAAGGTTATAAGGAAAGTGCAAGTGATTGAAGAAAGTAGAAGCAAAGGGCCAGTTCGATCGATAGCCTAATGAAAATGTGGTAACCACAAATGCATTAAGCAAATTGACATATTAAAGAAAGTTATATTTTTATCGTACGTTATGTTTTTATTTAGTTTAAGAGTACACATAAATTCGTAATCTGTATTGTAAGTGATGTTAACATTTTGTTCTAAAGTAATATCTTTCGTTACTATAAGGACGTAATGTAATAAAAATCAACTAGGTCTAAAAAAAAAAATATGATAAAACTTTAACTCGATTATTCCTGTAAAAAGGAAATTCTATAGCATAGACCATTACAAATAATTCACTTTGATCCGTGATTTAGTTTGCCTCACACATTTTTATTTTTATTTATAATCAAATTTTCCATTTGATCTAGTCTTTTCTTTTTGATCTGCAATGGCTTTACTATAGATTTTAATTAATTGAAGACGTACAAAGAAATAGTTTCTTAGAATTAAAAGTTTCAATACCTTTATTTCTAAAAATATTCAATGCATAGTGATAAATTATGGATGTATACCTAATCCAGCACGTTTCCTGCTTTTCAAGTCGTGACTTTCGACAAGTAGTCAAATAGCACTTCGAGATCGATCTTAGCTCGCGAGAATTCACAGCACTGATAAGAACAAGGCCTGACTTTGATTCTATTACCACTAACAAGACAAGTGTTCAGCCTCAGGGGCTTGGTTTTTCTTCAAGTACTATTCAATGCTAAAGAAGAAGAAACTTGTAATTTTAGACTTTTGTTATTCTCTTGGAATTTGGCAGAAATAAAATAAATATTTCTTTGCTTGTAATAAGGTAATCAAAGTTAAATCCTCTCTTAAAAAAGAGATGGCCGAATGTTGTGAAGCCTCTGAAACAGCGACGTGATTGGTTCGCTGATTTTG
>JAWWEM010046546.1:0-12545 GCA_035582935.1 Ormyrus thymus
GCGGCAATATATATTTTTATAATTATTTATATTCGAATATAAAAATATCGTTAATTGGGACTGTTCAATAATTGGTACTGTTCGATAATTGGGACTGTTCGATAATTGGGACTCTTCGGGAGGAAGGAGGAGGGGGCGGGGCTGGCTGAATTCACGGCAGCGGCGGCGGCGATATATTTTTATAATATAGAGAGATATCGTTAATTGGGACTGTTCAATAATTGGTACTGTTCGATAATTGGGACTGTTCGATAATTGGGACTCTTCGGGAGGAAGGAGGAGGGGGCGGGGCTGGCTGAATTCACGGCGGCGGCGGCGATATATTTTTATAATATAGAGAGAAATATATGGTTAATAACTTGTCCAAATATTATTATTCTATTGCCTTTCCTTCCATCAGTTACGCTGGTGTTACCCCTTAAAGACTCAAGACATGCTGCTCCTCGGGTATAATGTCCGCGAAATACCTGCTGATTTGATTCGATTACCACGTTGGACAGGGCTCAGCGCAAGCTTAACTAATTGTATCTAGCGGCATGTAATTACCTAGGTTATCCGTCGCTTGATAGTCTGATACGCACATTAACGAATTCTATGAGTTTCCTAGCTATATAGGCAAATTTTTTCTAAAAATTCTATTACACTTCATCTAGAAACAGCATGCTTTTCTCTCTTTTTTTGGCGTCTAGTTTCTCAGTATGGAACAGCAACTCCGTAAACTAGACCAACTGACATTTTTACTCCAATTGAAAGATGAACTATTCGGACATTTCTAATATCTGCATAGCTTCTTATTCATTTATTCAATTTTCAATGTAATCCTAACTTATTGATTGTTAATATACGAATAGATGTCTTCAACAGTAGATTATTTGTTAATATATCCCGATATAAATTATTAATAACTTTATTTTATGAACATTCTTGGCAAGGGCAGTCAACTAAAACTTGGTAAAACAAGTAAGGCGTTTATGATACGAATGAGAAATGCATCAAAGTAATAGATTATCTATTTATTTTTATTTACATATTTTAATAAATCATTTTTCATCTTAATATGGCTCCCATAATAGTATTTTTATATTTTGGAAAATTTTTCTTATTGTAAAACGAATCAATGATCTTTTTAAGAAATCCAAACGTTATTTTTTATTTGAAATCTAAAGTATAATGAACAAAGTTTAATTTAAATACTACGCTACGTAAAAAAAGGCGTTGAACCCCCAAAAATTCAAAATAAATCGAAAGCTAGTCTTATCAGGTTCTTTGCGTCAGCAAGTATCATATTAGAAAAGCAGGAACCCCTGAGAATTGGAAATTTTCGACTCGAATTCACGAATCGAGTCACAAGTCTGCGCCATAAGGTCTGCGCGCTGCTTCGCATCCGAATGATGCTAAAGGAGGACAATTCAACAATTTTCGACGCAGCTACTGTTCTCACCCTCTTGCTTAAATTCCGCAGATCTTCGCAAGGACTCGAAATAGTTTTCAAATCCGAAGCGTCAAAGGAAACTATTTTTTGGATAAAAATCATTCGTTACAAAATATATTTGTAAAATCTTAACTTTCTGCTTTCTTTGCGAAAATTTCAGTGCAACAGCTCTAACTAGATCAGCCAGAGAATGAACTTATTACGAAAATTAGTTGGTCAATGGTAGGTATACTGCAGTATTCACTGGCATCTTAAGCACAGTTGTTGCAAACTCCTTATAAGTTCTTGCCATTACTATTAGATTATCTTTATTTATAACTTACAACTTAATACTTTCTTTTTTACATGTAAAGACTTGTTTTCTCAATTAATAAAACGTACATTAATGTCAATTTCAATTTTTATTGATTAGTTTGAGTATACAGTAAATAAATAACAGAAATTGCAACAGTTTTACTTTAAAAACTCTTGTTGTAAAGATAAGCTCAGGCCATCGAATCACGAGCTATGTTTAAATTTAGGAAAGAATTTGGAATACCACAAAATGTGAAGATAACTAGAATTGTAACTTGTAATTTCTCGAAACATATTTTAGCTGGGAGGTTATTAGCGTTATATTTTGAAAAACTAGAGGAACAAAACTTATGTATTTTTTTAGAAATTAAAAATATTTATTTGTTGAAAACGTTTATTACTTTAAAGTTGAATAATAAAAATTGGGGTATGAACTGAAAAATTTAGCAGATTCGAAATTTAAGGTATTATTGAACTTCAACTTTGTACTAAAATAACTGTTGAAGAAAGCCCTTATTCTATTCTGAAAAAATAAATGAAAGTTTGATACTCGTAAAATGTATTCCAAGTTAAGTATTGAAAATGACAAAAGCTTTATTTAAAGTTTCAGCCGAATCCTGAAGCCTGAATCTTTCCTTTTTAGAATGAATATAATTTAAAATTTATTTGCAAACGAATTCAAAAAATTCAGAAATTCAGAGCAAGTAATCCAATGTATTATCTGCAATGGCATTTACCATTGTGGCAGAATCCTTTGAGGCCTGTAGGCGAACAGGTGGCTTGGCAGACAGCGCGGAAAATAAGTCCTTGGCACGAGGCGCGGTGCTTTGAATTAATTGGCAGTGCCGCTACCACTGCCGATGTTGATACTTCGTCTGAAAATTCGATTCAAGAGCAGGTGCTTGAGCAAGATTTTCATAAGAACAGTTATTTTCATCCGCATTTCAATAAGAGGTGAAGGAATGAAAAGGAATAAAATTGCTACTTTTTTAGAAATACATTTTTTCTGACCTTTACTAGAAATTGGTTTTTTGTAAAAAGCTCCGCGAACCATTTTTCTCAGCGAGTGTTGAATATCAAGAATCGCTTCATCTTCTATGATTGCATTTTCCGGAACTTAAACAGTTTGAGTATACTAAATTGCATTAAAATGTTTTTTTAAATTAACCTTTTAATCATAAATGGTAATCAAACTTACTGAGGTCCATTGGATCAACTAATTCAGGGATTGTAATTGCATAAGTACTGACTAATAATGGGTAGACAAAGAGAGTAATGCCAGCCTTCATGCTTCTTTTAGATTCTAAAACGAACTAATGTAAAATCTTCTTTGATTTCGTTTATAAGAAGACGAAATTAGAGGAAAAAAACAATTTGCATTTCTTTTTGATTTGGAAAAATTCCAAGAATAAAACGTCGAACAATTGACGCGCGTTGTTAAATCAAGCGATATTTCTCTCCTTTTTCCTTAAACGAATGAAACAAGTTTTTCTTTCATGTAATTAAGTACATCCTCTGATTCACGCAGTATTTGCAAAGTTTGAATAATGTGAAATATAAAAAAAAAGAATTGGAATTTTCGCTAAAAGCATTATTGAAATATTCATTTTGAAAGTAAACCACGTTAAATTATATAGAATCATCATAAATCACCAGAGAAGGAAAAAGTCATTGCATCGTTCTTTAGTCCTACTTTCTTTTGATCTTCAATTTCATTTGTTGAGATATTTTGTCCGCTTGCTACTTTCCTCTTCTCATGTTTTCGAGAAAAGTGTTTTCTTCTGTTTTCGTACGCGCGTTAGAAGTTTCTTTACTTATCTGTCATAGAGACTCATTTGTCTAAGTGTTTTCCTGAGAATTATCACTATGATTCATTTCCTCTTGGCTCTGTGATAACTTAACAAGCGGTGATGTATTATTACTTTATTTTCTGTGAATTATCAAATCGGCCGATGAGGGCCCAGAAAACAAGTATGTATTATTTAACTACTTACATACAAAGACTAACGAGAAGTCGGGAATTTCGTATCATAATCACTTCTACCTTCATTATCGTTTATATCTTTTCGATTTTTCTACACGAAATCAGTGTTACGAATTCAATCGGTACAGTACAAGAATAAATCAAAAAAAATAAATAAATAAATATTTGATATTAAGAGAAGATTAATTTTATTAAATAATCTTGATTAATTTTTTTGCTCGTTTCTAGAGTAAATTAAAAAGAGAGCGTGGAATTTTATCTGTAATCGTGTAAATACATATTTAAGATATTCGCAACCATATTTAGAAAATATGTTTGAGATATAAATAAAAATAAACATAAGAAAATTGGTTTTAAATTATATTCTTCAAAATTAACATTTCTAAAACCCAAAATACTAATGTGTACGGACGTCCACTGACCGACATTTTTTTTTAATGATGATATTTACGGATATTTACTACTTGGCTGAATTTAAATTTTATTCTATAAATTTCTTATATAATAAGCGAATAAGCAAAATTATAAAAGTCACTAATAATTATTTTATTTGAAACAAAATAGCCTTTTTTAAGTCTTAAAATTTGTTTAATATGCGTCTGGTAATAATAGAGGTTCACACTAACGATTTGCTTCTTCAAGAATTCAATTTAGAATTTTCATCAGATAAAGAAGAAACTTAATCTCGTCATCAAGAAATCCAATTTTATAAAAAGATGAAAAAAAGTATCTCAAGTGCAGGAATTCTTGCAGCTTCTTGGATCGAAAATTGGATGAATCGGAATTGGTTCTTCTGCTCTTCTCGCTGAAAAAGAAAAGCCAATGTAACGAGAATTCTATCGGGATATCAGTTTCTTCGTCATTCTCTACTTTCCAAACAATACTAACTTAAACATTGCCAATAACATAAATCGTATCAAAATTGAGAACTGTAGGATTGAAAGAAGCTAGAAGGCTAGAAGTTCGCGTCTGTTGTTCTCGCGTCACCTTGAAGTTAGGATTTCGCATCGGCGACTTACATATTCTACTTCGCTGAGTTAATCCGAGTTGCTCGGCAACAGCCGAGCTTAAGCAATTCTTTATTTTTTTCTCGATTTCTTGTAAGAGCACTGTCGCCTAAAATGCAGGAAGATAGAAAAATTGCTAAACTTGGGAGCTAGCAATGATTGAGAATTAAGACCAGACTGTGGATATAGCTGAGGGTTCCGACGTCGATTTTCTCGGACTTTCCGATTGATTTTTTATTACCGACGGTTGCCTGACTCTGCGAGATTACCAAGTTATTATGTCGGGTGGCTGCGAGTTGACAGGGATGGGGCTGTCTGTTCATTCGTTCATTCGTTCGTTGGGGAAGATTAATTTGTTCCGCATATCTGACCCGAAAGCCATTACATTATATCTGCCATTGTCGGCGCCCGGTCGAATTCGACACTCTTATTAAATCTCTGCTCAATGAAAGATTTGCTTCGAAAGAAGATCATTGCTTTAACTAGAATATATATAAAACTTTTCACTAATAATTATTTTCATTTTTAAAAATTTCCAGTTCTTTGAAACGTTTTCATTTTATGAACTCGATCAATTTCATTCTAATTAACTAATTTCTCTGTTGCATGTGAATTGTTTAATATTAATTTAATTAAAAATTGATTCATGCACCAATCATTATCTACCCTCCAATGAAAAAGAAAAACTTACTCTTGGAATCTTGTACCGGTCGAATGAAATCACTTGGTCAATGTTTGTTAAATACAGCAAAAGAAGAAAGAATTTTGAGCGATAAAAGTGTCAGTCTTCAGAATTCGTTCTCTTTCTGAAGATATATGGAATGTATACATTAATCCAGAGGGGGAAGAGAGATAAGAGATCGTAAATCAAATTCTTGAATATTTCTCGTCGCGAAAAAGTTGTCTTAGCTGGGGAAAAAATCGCTGGATCGTCTTCTCTACTTGAGAAGGAGTTCTGTATGCGAAGTAGCATTACAAACGAAGAGAATTTATACGATAGTAGCGTCTTCCTTCAAAAATTCAAGTCCAATTTCCGGCGAATCGTCCTGAATCACAATTGAGCCGATTCTTCTCCTACCTCGCTTCTTTATGGTAGACGAGAAAGGTTTAAGCGAGGGTATACATTCGCCGACGCCGAATTACTTTAACCTTTATTTCTAATTCAAACGCGTTACGCTTGCCGAGGGCGGGTTCCCTTTATTTTTTTACTTTCACTGGATCTTTTTTTCCTTAGAACATTTATTTTCGGCCCTTTTTTGAATGCACATTCGTCGAGCGATGTTTCCTTAGAAAAATTTGCAACGATCGCTTGGTGATAAATGTTTTGCTGTCGACGAACGAAAGCAATGATATAGATATTCCTTATTGTGCGACAAGAGAAGCCAAGAGAGCGAAGGAAAACTGCGGATGGGTGGAAGCGTTATTGATACAAAGCACCTCGGACTACAAGCGTCAGGCAACTGATGTAAATAAAGAAAGATAAGAGGCCAGGTAATTAACGAAGACGCTTCCATTTCATAATTAGAATCGACTAGGGCCGTAGTTGCGACTTTATTTATTTTCGACCATTTTACAAATATCGCTTCATTTCTGTCCTCGACTGACTATTTCACGATTACTTGCCCCAATTAGAATTAAAATCTACGTTACGTCCACGTTGCAAGCATTACTTGTCGATGCAGTGTTCAGGGCATGAAATTCAATATGAAACTTTACGTAAACTATATGAAATTTTTAGGGGAGGAAATAATTTCTTTTCGGAATTTATGTCTGAAAATAACACAATTCAAGGATCATTCGAAGCCGTTCCTTTTAAAAACTTGATGAAAAATTTATCATCCAATTTTAGAAGAAAATCAAAGAGAAAGAGAAAATACAGTTTTTCATTATCAAAGTGAAAAAGCAAGCTCTCGCACAATCGTAAATCTTGTAATATCGTAGTTACAAAAAAGAGCACTTGCAACAGTTGTTGTGGTCGTAAAAAAATTCCGCGGCAATATCAATAGAAAGAAAAATGAATCAACCTTTCACGGAAGAAAAACTCGAAAAAATCGAATTTATGGCATGTACGTAAACTTGTAATTTTAAAAGTTTTGCAAAGGCCGAAAATGGAATTAAGCTTGAAATTTTCGCAGCAATGGTCAGGACTCGAGTACCAGTGGTGAGTGCCATCTAATTAGTTCAGCATCTTGAAATCTTTAATTTCACCGCTGTTTTCTTCTTTTATTGTAAGAGTGCAAAACTTGGACCGCCAAGGATCGGTGCTGCTCTTCTGTCGAGAGGGTAAAGAAACTTTTTTAATTGTACGTCCGTACGATTTTCTATACTTTATTTGATTAGAAAATTTAGGAAGCTATTATGCTAGCCCCACGAGGAAAGCCACCATAGAAATGGGCAGGCTTCGATTGACAAAGAAATGCAATACAAATGTTTCGAGCTCTTATTCACGCACTACTGGTCAATGATTTACTTTTAAAATGAATAAACATCTTTTCCTTTTAAAAGTTGACGAGAAAATATCCTCGTGCGCATGAGCATCTTTGACCCTGAAATGCGAGCTCGGCAAATTGTCGGGGATAAAATAAGGCGTAGGGAAGGCGGTTGCTTAATTTCCATGACATCAGGCGGCGTCGCGAGGATCGGCGCTCTGCTGCGGAAGGGAATGTCGAATGTGATTATATGATTAATCGCGCAGCCAGAAACTGAATCAGCCACTGTTTTTGATTTTTTTATCCCAATATCGATTCTGCTGTTGGGCGCACTGTCTTTTTATAGAAATGATGGAGGCGCTCGGGACAATCGAGTCTTCAAGAACATGGATCATACACGCTTGCCAAGGGGGATTATTTATACAGAAATGTTGAGAAAGACCTCTCTTATCCAATAGAAATCAGCGGTATGCCATCTAGTCACTCGAATGAGAATCGCAGCGCCGTAGCGAATTATTATCTATTTACATCAGGTTTTAAATAATTGTTTTTTTTTGCAAAAATACAAAGAGATAAATGATTCTTTTTATATAATATTAGAGAACAAGGCAAAATAGCAAGAATACAGGTTGAGGTAAAGAAAATAAAGTTGTAACATACAATTAATACAAGCATGGACGATTTTTTCGAAAAATTAACATTTTTTTAAACTGTTTTGAAAACTGAACGTGTGGCTAAAATGAAATTTGTTCTATTATAAAAATAAAGAAACATTCGTTAAAGAAAGGAAAAGGAAGGAAAAGGCATTAAAAAATGGATATAAATGTAGGAGGAAGTAAATCGAGCTGACCGGGAACGATATAGATAGTTTTCCAGAGGCAAGAACCAGAGCAGAGGAAAATGAATTGACTTATAAAAATAGCAATTGCAAGAAAGATGAAACAAAAGCAGTAAATTTAAAATATGAGTTAAAAGCGAGAGTTACAGTGTAGAATAAAAAAAGGAAGCAGCTTGTCTCGATATAGAAGAATGGACTCGAGGGGAAATTAGAGGTGCCAAAGAGAGAGAGAGAGGGTAAGAAAAAATCTGGAATAGTGAGAGGGTGAACTGGCGTAAACAAGGGCGCAGTGGGGAGAGGGAGAGAAAAAGCAGTAATGGAGAGGAAGAGGACTGGATATGAGGCGCTCCGGGACCGGGGAACGATTAGAGGCGAAAGTTAGCAGTCGGGGGATCGATAAGTAATCCGCAGGCGTCTCCCGCTTTCTTTCCACTCGGACGCAGTCGTTGATTTTTAACGAGCGTCTATTTCAGTAAAATTACGGGGCGACAAGAGCGAGTGCGCGAATAAATAGATATTGATTTTGTCGAAGGTCACGAGCTACGTGTTGCTCCTGCTCTCGGAGGATGCGCCCTTGCCGGATATTTACTTCATTTTTTTCGGCACTATTGCTAATTAATAGAGGCATTATTGTGAATCGACTCTTTAGACTCGAAAAAGCTTTTCGATTTCTGCATTTTCTCCATATTCGACTAATTAGAGTAATATATTTCCCTTTAAAAGATGACAGCAGACGCAGCATCTAAGTGTTGTAATCAATCTAATCACAGTAATTGCATTAGATTTCGAGGGAGTCAGGAAATACCGTCAACTTTTTCACAGCCTGTTTTACTTTATCAGTACTTAACGTTGCGTAACAGCGTTATGATAGCAAAAATTGAGTTTTAAAGTAGAAAACGGCGAGAGTCGAGCGTGCCACGTAATACATAGAGTCTGAGTGTTGCATCGAGTTCATTGACTGTCGGGAGCCAAGACTCACACGAAGGGCTCGTCTTTTCCTTGAAGCAAAACTGCTTTAAAAAAAATGGAACATAGATTGAATGCAATTCTTATGCAGAAGAATTATTTTTTAAAACGAGTGCTGAAGTGCTGCTTGCTGAAGGTCAACGGTCTCTGTGCGTTGATAATTATGCAGAGGATAAGCGCGGTGACGGACGGCATCTTAGTTCCCTCTCTTTTTCATACCGTCGCGGAGTTCATTCCAAATGAGGGATTCTCCGTAGCGCCTTGAAATTCGAATCTCGAAACTTGCGTGAGCAGTGCTTAAATTGCATTTAATCTGTTGAATTTGCCTACTTATGGAACACTAATTTCCTTTTGATGTTTTATATTTTTTCAATACAAATTACAAAAACCGGAGCCAAGCGTTCGCTTATAAATTTTATAATTCGATTTCTTATCATTTCTGAAGGGTCCCGCGTTTTATGAAATTCAATTTCAATGTCAGCTGCAACAATTCACTTTAGAATAAACTGCAGTTTCAAAGCTTTTTCATTTTACATCAAGTATACAATTTAATTACCTTGTTTTCTAATATGAAAAAGCATTTAATTACTTTTCAATATTGTATTATAGTTTTACTTTTTACGACATTAATTAAATTTTTTGACTTATTTCATAATAAAGACTATAATAAAGATTAAAGGGATGAATGAAAGTTCGATTTCATAAAACTGACAAAAGCTTGTTTCATAGGCTTGAAATTCTGTGTCTGGAAAACAAACTACGGAATAAACTTCTCTCTAAAGCCTACTTCCACCTATTTTTTCACCTGTTTTCTTCACCTATTTTTTCACTTATTCTTCAGCTTGCATCGAGGAAAAATGGAAGAACCTTTGACACTTTCATTTAAACTTTACCGAAACGTGGAAGCAGCAGCTTTCAGTTATTGGCACTGTCGTTATTTCCGGCGCCGCAAATTTAGCTAATTGCAAAGCGACGCGAAACGACGTGACTATGATATAATCTCGACTTCATCCTTCGCTTAATTTCATCCGATCAGTCTAAGTAAATCTCCGACTGTTGAAGAAGCGTCCCTCTTTTTTTCGCCAATCTTTGCAGCGCGATGCGGCTTACTTTTTTTATGCCTTGATGACATTTTTATGAGGCTAGAAGATGAGAGAGAGAGAGAGAGAGAGAGAGCGGGGCTCTCTTAAACGTCGTAGCTGCTGCCGGGTACCTAAATTGACGACTAAAGGATTTTGAGTAATATATAGTAGTCAGCTCTTTCAAAAGTTTGTAATTTTTTGTCTGTAATTCTTAAATGATGCTCCTTTCAGAGGCTAAGAATTCGCTCAAATTTGCTATATCTATTTTCGACACTGAACTGTTTTTCTACAACAACGACACGCAGCTTCGAACCGAAACTGAAAACTGAAATTCACCCGCATTGAAATCCTCGTTGAAATCTTGCAGCGGTGCACTCACATAACAATGATAATAATGATAATAACGCGGAAAGCTCGAGAAAAAGTCGAAACTACGCGGAGAAGCTTTTGAGACCTTTCAGTGTAGAAAATTGCGCACAAATGCACATGCTACTCTTGCCGGCGAGCATCTTTATCGGCATTATGCAAAAGAGAGAGAAAGTCTCTATCTTTTTTTCCTTAATTCTTACTCTTTTCTCGAGGGCCAGACTCCTCGATCGTGTTTCCTTTCTTTCCCTCAGCTTTTCTCAACGTTGTCGTCGCCGAGTCACTCTCGATCTTTTCTCCTTTTACTTCTCGAGTCTTTTATTTTCTCTTTAAAGGCGAACTGATAGCGCAAATTAATTGTTAAAAGCCTCGCCCAATTAATATTTTCATTGTATAGATCACTGGAAAAGGCCGGCTTTCTTTATTTTACTTTCTCCTAGAGGAAGCTTCGTGATAGTAATTTTTGACCCGGTAGCGCTAGATTATTCTCTTTCTCTCTCCTACGCGTTGGTCGAGGTCGAGAATCGGCAAATGTTCGACCCGATTATCTCTTTGTCTTCCTCGCGGAAAACCTCGATCCAAGCGAATCGCCAGTGCAACCGAAAGCGATGAGAATTGCGTGCAAGACCATATCGCGAATATCGCGATGCGAGATTAGCATAAATGTCAACTTGTTACCGTGAGAGTAATGGCGTTAATTCGATCGAAGCGAGAGTAGTTTTAAGATGTCGCATTTAGCGATTGTAAATATAGTGAATAAATGTTAAATTCGCCTTTTATAGAAAATTGAAATAACGCGTTGATTATTTAAAGTACCCGACCATTAAATGCTTCTCATGCCCCACATCGGGTCCAGAACCCCCTCTATTAAATTACTATTCGATTCAATCGCAGACGCGTAAATTAATACGATTGAAAGGTAAGATTCCGAAAGCCGGAGCACTCCCGGAAGAGAAGACCTCTCCCGTTTTGGTAACGAGAGTTGCTTGTCCTCACTAAAAACGAGGAATGGGGCAACCAAATAAATTACAATTCGAGGTTGCAGACGTGCAATAAAATCTCAAATTTTGTACATCTTTCATTTCAATAATTTTTTTCACAGTTGCCAATGAAAATTGATTACTTTTACAAGCAGTTTCTACTTCAAGACTAAAGTCATAGCTATCGGCTTTCATTTTTCTTTTCTTTGGTGCAGGTTCCGAAGCCGATGATGATTCTGAAGATTTTGAAACTTATTTGAGAATTAAATTGTTGAGATAAAAACTTTTCTAACTCATTGTGATCCTCCTCTTCATTCCAATTTTCTATTTCCAAAGAATCTTCTGTTGTTATTTATATCGACTCATGGCAAAAGGTTTTAAACAATTTGAATAATTGAGCAGCAATATTGAAATCACCACTGTTTGGATTTTCTAGATTAGATATATTAAGACACCCATAATGTATTTCAGAATCTAATTTAAATAGATAAAAAAACCATAATATGTGGAAAGGGTAATGAATAAGTAAGATGGATTTGGGGGATGTCATTAATTTTATTAATTCAAGTAAGTTGAGAATGGTTATTAGTATTAGAAGAAAAAAAATGATTATTAGAATAATAGTTAAAGTGAATTCTGAAGTTGATAGTGCAATCGAAAGATTGTGTTGGAAAGATTTCGCAAAACAAGAAGGAAGCAAATTTACTATTAGTGTCAGGTTAATATCTTTTTTTATTTTACCTTATTATTGAAAACTTATATATGATTCATATAAAATAAGAATTAAAAATATTAAAGAAAGATCAATTTTTTGTATACAATTCAGCGAAAAAGCCAATAATTAACAAAGAACGGTTCATTATTCTAAAATTGTTATCCACAAAATAGTTTTTAAGGCTCTTGCGTGTAGTTGCATATACTTTTTAGGCTAGATCACACAAATTATGAGCAGATTTAATTATAAATAAAAGAAACCTTTTGTAAACGCAACTTAGCTTAGATTTACGTTAGCTTTTTTATATTTGGATTAAGTGAGGATAAAAAAAAATAATGACGCATCTTCAAAATATTCTTCTTCAAAATATTCGCATTCTTCAAGTCAATTAAGCTTTATCAGCAAAAAGGATATTTTGAATGACCCTATTTTATAAAGTTGATCGAGCTTTG